>LS489038.1:230834-240896 GCA_900490845.1 Pristionchus japonicus | reverse complement strand
CGTCTCCTACCTTTGTGAGTCCGCGCAGCCTTTCGTTCGATAGATGATCCAAGACAGTACATCCGACCATCCAACGCTCCATGCGTCTTTGAGCCACCGATAATCTTTCGCTTTGTGCTTTAGTCAAGGCCCAAGTTTCACAACCATATAAGAATGCGGGGAGAATACAGCCATTGAAAAGACGCCGCTTGTGAGCCATGGGAATCGATCGATTGACTAGGAATGATCGATGTTTGTGAAAGGACCCATACGCAGCTTGTATTCGCCGGCCAATTTCCGCCCCATCCTTCCCAGTGATAGAAATTGAGCTTCCCAAATAGATAACGTCCTGTTTTAACCCCACAACCTTCCCTGCTACTCTAACCTCCCTGGGATTTTCCTTAGAAGTCATTCCCACAGTTTTGTCCCCGTTAAGGAGCAGCCCGACCTTAGATAATTCCCTCTCCAATTCCTTCGCCATAGATTGAATTTGCCGCTCATCATGAGATATGAGTACGGCGTCGTCAGCGAAGAGAATGTGAGAGAGGAATCTTCCATTAATATTTATGCCCTTCCCCGCCCAATTCAATTGACTGAATGCCATATCCAGGACCGCTGTGAACAGCCTGGGAGACAAACAGTCGCCCTGCCTAACCCCCCTTCCCACCGAAATGTCAACTTCCTCCCCATTAACCACTATTACGCTTCTACTGTCCCGCGAGAGAGATGCTAGGAAAGAGACAATTTCCGATGAGACCCCATCCCTCTCTAGTGCCGTGAAAACAGCGGCCCCGTAAACCGAGTCAAAGGCCTTAGAAATATCCACAAATAGTAGATAGATTGGTAGGCGATGATCTACGCAGTTGGCTATGACGGTTTTTAGGGTGTGAATAGCGTCCACCGTTGAATGCCCCTGCCTAAATCCCATTTGTTCCCAACCCCTATTACTATCCAGAACAGGTGCCAGTCTTCTGTTCAAAAGTCCGGTGAGAGCTTTCTGCAATGCAGGAAGCAGGCTGATTGGCCGGTAGTTTTTAGTAAGAGACGAATCACCTGTTTTGGGAAGTAAAATTGTGCGAGAATCCCCAAACCCCTCAGGAATGCTACCAGTGAGTATGTTATTGAAAACCCCTGTTAGTATGGGAGTTAGTGAGTCAGTACCAGCTCTAAGCATTTCCCCTGTTATTCCATCCTTCCCAGGTGCTTTGCCCGATTTGTAATATCGAAGTCCATTTTCGACTTCAGCAATGCACAAAGGAATAAATGGATCTCTATCCCTTCCCGGTCTGTAACTAATCCCTCCGTCTCCCGCATATAAGCCATTGTAGAAAGTTTGAAATACCCGGGAAATGCCAGCTTGAGTGCATTCCCACTCCCCTACCTCATTCCTAATTTTGTGTATTCTACCCTTCCCTATTGCCACTTTGGAAGCAGCCTTTTTGTAACTTTTCCCGTTAGCAATGGCCTCGTTGACGTAATTAAGATACGTCCGTTCTCTGTCTTGTTTGAAGGAGAGACGGATCGATCGATTGAGGAGTAGCCATTGCAAGCGAGATAAGCCAGCCGAATGCATTCTATAGTCCCTTTTGCGCGCTATGAGATCCTTAGTTGCTTGAGAAATGCCCCCGTTTCTAGTTGTAAACACCGTTGCTATTTTACCCGCCCCTTTGATTGCCCCCACTAAACTACCGTAATCCCGATTCGCACCTATGCTACGTAATTGTAAGTCTAGACTGAATTTAAAGAGAGTACTATCTAGGTGCGAATCTCCCCCTTTGATTCCTTCCCTTCTCCTAGGAAAACGGCAAGGGAAAGAGATGGATGCTCTGACAAGTCGGTGATCCGTAGTGAAATCAAACTGATTCACTACTCCGACATCCCTCATCGCCATTCCCCTAGGACAGAGGATGAAATCTATTTCGTTTGCAGTTTTCCCGTTAGGTGAAACCCAAGTGAACTTCCGAACCGGCCTTTTTCGAAAGAAGGAGTTTCCAATTCGTAAGTTGAGCCGTTCGCAGAAGTCCACTACAAGTTGTCCCTTGATGTTCCTATCCCCGTAACCGAATGCCCCCACCGAACGTTCCCCCAGTTGGCGATGCCCGATTTTCCCATTGAAATCCCCCATTATGACCTTGTGCACAAACCGATATCGGTGGCTGCCGGACACTGGTGCGTTGTACGCTTCTTCTAGCTGGTCGATGAATGTACTGTACTCGGTATCATCGCGCGAACTGGCTGGCGCGTAAACCTGGAATATACGCAAGAGAGCATTGTTCGCAACCTCTATATCGAGAAAGCAGACCCTAGGAGTTAAGCCACCAAATCTCACAACTTTCCGCTTTACATCCCCACTCACAAAGAACCCCACTCCGGCCATGCGATTCGGCAGTCGTTGCGTGTGGTATAACACAGCTCCACTCTTGGCTAGATCGATCGAGGCTTCATGAGGTCTCCTTACTTCAGACAGCCCGAGTACGTGGCACTTGATCTTGGATAGGGCGTCTTCAAGCTCCACTAGTCTTGAGTCTTGGCACAGCGAGAGGCAGTTTAGCGTTGCCAACAGTAGACAAGCCATGATTTGGTCTTACTCTACCACGGAGACCAACCCGGCTTGGTAGAGGATTCTAGATCGGAGAGCAAATTGCAAACCGACCGCCAGGACACCGAGCGGCGCACTCGAATGAACATCGAGTAGGGCAACGAAAGTTGTACCGTTGTAATCTGTAGAGGAATCCAGAATTTCCTACTGTAATCGGGAATCGCGAACTAATTATAAAAAAAATTGAACCATGACCCGTGGTCACGGTCCAAACTGGTCTGTGGTCGTCCAAATGCCGTATAGCAAAGTGGTACCGTAACCGGGCATGTGCGGTAAAACGAACTACCGTAGTCCGGAATTGCAAACCGACTTTTTTAAGGGTGAGATATAAATTTGATCTTTGCTCGGTCGTGTCTACCGTAGTCAAACATGTCACCGTAATACGACACACTGTACTCGCAAAGTGACTTTATTTACAAAATGCGTTTTGAAATTTTTCCAAAAATTTCGATTGCTATCGGAGTGTGTCATTGTGAGAAACTGGGATGATTGAATTTTTTTACCATGAATATTCGAACATTTTATCCTTAATTACAGGGCCCATCAACCTCGATTCAAGTCGCGGCAGCTGTCGATACTCGTGCTGGGGATGGAACTGGAGGTCAGAAAGGTGTGTCCGAACGCCGAATGACTGGAGTCAATCCACACTTGCAGGCCGGCATCTGGGAACGAAGCCCGATGACGCTGCAGATGCTCCGTCGACGTCCCAGCATCAGTCGGACAATCAAGGACCTGCAACGAGTGGAGGGGAGAGGATGGGCAGGGCGCCTAAGGGAGTTCTGGGCAAGGTTAGTTGGTTCAAGTGAAACGGAGGATCGAGGGAGGGTAACAGAGAGTCTTCTGAATAAGTGAGTGATTGCAGCGCCCACATGACCATCCGTCCACGTCTCAAGCGGGCAATGATGAGGAGACAGCGACAGAGGTTTGTAGCTGAATAGCTTCGCTACATTCCGAGTATTCACTCGTACTGTTAGGGCCACAAGCTCCGCCCCCTTTAAGTGGACAAGGCGCGCAGGCAAACGGCGTGGAGGAGAAAACACAAAGCTCAAACTAAACCAAATTTCACAATCTAAGTCGCGTTGAGTAGTTTTGACCGCCCTCTATCGATTGTCGATTGTACGACAGTACGGTACTGTCTGCTAGAGGGCTGATGATGACCTGTTTTTCATTTTAAGAGATCTCGTGCAACGCCGAGCACGGGTGGCAGAGCTTCCGGAACTCAGAAGAAGGTCAACATCTCCTTCGACTCCAGTGAGTGGTCCTCTCCCTCCTCCCCACGTGATTTGTTCTCGGGAACTCTTTCGAAATTAATAAATTCTCTAATTAACTGCTTGGTCTTGCAGACCCGGAGAGTAACGTGGCCGAACCCATCTGGTGGAGCACCGAGGACAAGGAAACCCATGGTAAAGCAGCACATTTTTCATTTTACCTGTATTAAGGTTTGGAGATTGGATCAGTACAACGCTTAGACGAGTCTGTGTATGCTGAATCAAGAACAATCACTTTCAGTCGTCTCCTTCAGTCGAGGCTGTCGGTACGGACCCCACATCTGGGACATCTCGACCAGGTGTGTTGTTGTTGTTTGCTTTTATCTTTCTCCGTTATGTTATTGTTTTCCTTGAGTCCAAAAAGTGAAATTTGCAGCCCGATGCCGACTTCCGGAACGCTCGCGACTTTGTGGGAGAGCCTCCTCCGTCAGGTATTGGCATTCAGTCTCATTGTCATATCAGGGTATTCGTTAGTAGATCAAGAAACTAATGTGTTGCAGCGGTGTTTGGTCCGAATGAGCTTCGACGTAGCATTTGATTTGCCAAATATATCAGATCCTGAAAAGAACAGTATCTCTTGTAGCTCGTGCTACACTCTACGGACCAGCAGAGAACGGCCACGGTCATCCACGAGGAGAAGCAGCCATCGCCCACCCAATGGGTCCATCTCTCCGTCCCGTTCGGTGAGATATTTGGGTTACATTGATGAGAATGCAGAATGAAGTTACAAGATGAAAAAGGATCAAGATATGAGTGATTACTCTAGCCAGAGTATACAGTCGGTCTTACCTCATTGCCCCACATAGCGTAGTCGTCGCAAGGCGACAATAAAATTGCTATACGTGGAAGCACTTTTACCATTTTTCAAACTCTAGCTAGTCGAGACATGGCAGATTTGAATAACACGTTTTATTTCAGACTCGCCCGATGGCCCCAAGAGGGTCTTTATCCACGAGCCGGCGGACGTCGAGATGCTGCGGTCGTGGGTGCGGTCACTCCTCCTCAAGGTTATAACGTTCATTATATGAAATCACTATTCTGGATTCGAACGAACGGCTAGTTATTCAGACTGACAAAAGATAATAGGCCGAAAACGTGTTGGAATACACTGAGCACAGAGTTGGACAAAGTTCTACTATCTGATATAAAGTGAAAACGAGAAATCGAGAATTATGTATGTCATTGAAGCTCGGGATCTGTCGCAACGCTGTTACCATCGACGAGACGATCAAGTGCCCTCTTTGCCGACGAGCGGATGGGGTACGTAAATGAAAACTGAAAGCACGGTTTATTTATTTTGTACTAGCCGGATTTGAAAAGTTTATTGTGGTAACTCTCAGATGTGGTGATAAAATGTCGGAAAATCTGTTGGAAAAGTTAAAAAGAAGTGTAAATTTTCGATGGAAAAGTAGTAGAAAAAGTTGTGAGATTTGTTATCAATTCGTCCACGGAGAGGTAACAAAAGTGCGGGATTTCAAATTTATACACTTTTCCGTTCGCCAACTTTTCCAACCCAGAAAAGAAACACTACTTTTCAAGATTTTAACACCACATGAGTAAAACAAAAGTCTTTGAAACCTTCCACTCAGTAAGCATAATACTTCCAGGAGTCATCGGGCAAGCCATACGGCAAGCCTCCCGGAAATGGAGACGATGGTGACGACGATGACCAGCCGTCGACTCGCAAGAAGCATCAGCCGCCTACTACTTCTTCCCATCGTCTAACCAATGGAGTGAAGCAGCAACAGCAGCAGCAGACCTCAAGCGGCCAACAGCAGCAAGTCCAGAGGAAGCAGCAACACCATCACCATCATTATGAGCATTCGTATCACAAACGGCGAGCTCCCGAACCCCAGACGTTGAAGGATCTTCTCCAAAGGGCGATGAGAGGAGATGGACCTGGCAACAAGGTGAGAACCGGGTGGGGAGGGGCAACCAATTTATTAATCACTCTGGAGAGGTTAAGAATCCTGGGTAGATGGCCAAGCATCATGATTTAGGAATCAAATTTACCTGAAATAAGGACATAGATGGCCTACATGGAAGTCTGAGCTACAGGGAATGCGTTGGTGCGCACATCAAATATAACTTTTTATGCTTTTCAGGTGCTCGGGCAGCTGTTGGCGCCGACAAGAGAGGTGGCGGCGCCGTTCCTTCGACAGACTGGCCCGTGAGTTTATTCAATCAATCAATTTATCACAAGAGAAATAATTGATAGATGGTTCTGCATTACAGTCCACTTCCATTGAAAATTGGTCGTGATGAAAAAGGGAGGCACAAATGTGTAGGATGACATTGATGATATGGGCGAATCCGCAACGCTCTGTATCTTCATCATTCGTTGATTCAATAATTTGTCATTTAATCAACAAGGAAAATAGTTGATAGACGGTGATGGTTCTGTATTACAGTCCACTAGCTTTAAAATTTGATCATGCGTGATGAAATAGGGAGACACAAATGTGTAGTTGCCCATTGTATTTTATATCCTTCCAAAGTAGTAAATTTCGAATTCCAGGTCCCCGTCGAAGCCGGAGTACTTGGCCAGATTCGAGAGGGAGGATACGCGGAAGAGAAGAGAAGATTCTCCTGTGATGAAGGACGATGAGCATCAAGACGGAGAGACGAGGTGAGCGCATTTATTATCTCTTCCATTTCCTAGTTCATTATTTTCTTCATGAAAGTATTTGTTCGCAATCTCTTTTCATATACCTGCGAAACAAGAATACATTAGAAGAATATCGCAACAAAACGGTTCCAATAAATGAGTTCAAATGAATCATTACAGCTCCTCCTTGTCTTCATCTGCCTCTGCAGCTTCTACTGCATCTGCCTCATCATCTGCAGCTGCCGCCGACCATGCAGCTCAGACTCCTTGCGCTCGAGTCCTTCCATTCCAGCAGTAACGGTATGTTCCAATCAGTTTCTCAGTGGGATTTGAGTACTTCGTATCGATGGTATGCAAGAATAAATTCAGTAATTGCAGATCATCGTCATCTTCGTCTACGTCGACGCATTCCTCTTCTCTTCTCATTCAACTTCCACGTCATCTTCAGCATCTCATCATATCCCTCGAGACTCAGAATTTCCCTCTTATCCCCCTCCATCTATCTATCGCTGTCACGCCAGCCACAGACTGTCCCTCCCTTCAGTCCAGTATCTCTTCGAGATTAATTTCTCCCCCCTTGTCCTTCTCCTCAGTGTCCGACACCATTCTATTGTCCATTCTGCTCTTACCTCTTCTACTCTCACCTCTCTTGTTACCTCTCTTACCTACTCTTAGCTCTAACCCTCCATTCTATTCCTACCTGGTTATCATTTAACTTATCTTATTCTATTTTTATGATGTGCTCAACTTATCATACTCATTTCATTGCTGGTATACATTGTTGTTGAAACTGCATGCACTATTCTAGTGCATTTTCTTAAACTCAGCTGTATTATTGTTCGGTATTCATCGGGTTGCCCTCATCCATAATTACATTTACCATTATCCCGCCTTTCTCCTTTCTAACAAATTGAGCTTATTTACAATTCACTAAATATTTCTTGTTCGAACGGGTTGTTAGCTATTTGAGTGAATCTATATTCTCATTACATTTATTCCTGAAGCACCGGTATTGCTACCAACTGTTATGATCGAGAATAAAACTTTATCGTCGAATGATTTGCATTTCCACTGCGTTCAATGATGGTCGAGAAAACAATCAATGAAAGAAAAGGATGGATGGTTAAACCAAACCACACGGCAAACAGCGCCAGAAGAAGTGGCCTCAAACCACGAACTAGGGATGGCTTCGTGGGGAAAAAGATCGAATCAAGATCTTGCGAAAGTGCAGAATGATCCCATTAGTTCTTGGTTAGAGAGATAATTGAGTTCGGATTCTTGCATCGAGTCAAAAATCCTGCTACGAAGCAAGATTCTTCCTCATGGTTGATGCATTTTGACGAACTGGGCTAATCCCAAACGCTCTCCATCTTCATTATTCGATCATCCACTTGTGCGTCTCTCTCATTCCACTCCATAGCTGCATTAAAAACGAGCTTTCAACGAAGAAAAATCGATAAGCCAAACCGGAACAATGTTATGATTGTGTCGGCTAGCCAGCTCACACCCTCGGTCCATCATTTGCTCAAAACGGGAGTGACTGCCCATTCTGTCCATCTCCCCTTTTGGGACATTTAATAAATGATGATGGAGCATGACTGAATTCCAATAACATGTACTCTGTATGATGAGTTATGGAGTTGAAAGTTTATTGCATAGGAAACATTGTAATGAAGAAGAAATTAAAAATCGGCCAGGTAGTTCCATCCATTTTTTTGCGAAGGAAGAGAGTTCGTCACACCACTTCTTTTTCTAACGTTTGCTGGTCAGTTCTTCAGTGCGCAATTTCGTTTTTAAACTAGAAATAATAGAATTTAGTAGTCTAAAATAGGCTGATTCATTTGGCTTGAACTTTGCAACTTTGTAGCCTTCCATATTTCGTCGAAAATAATTTCCGACCTTGAATGAGATTAGGAGTACCTCTTCATCGGTTGATTCCTCTTTATTATTATACGACGATTTAAAAAATTGAATTGAACCTTGAAACGCACAGTTCTTCAATTTTGGTAACTCATTTGCCGACAAACTTCCAGCTCAAAGAAGAATCTAGAACACGCCTGGACTTCCAATCTAGTAATCTAGTGAGATTCCTTCAACGAGTGATGCCATCAACTCCTATCGCGGCTCGGAAGATCGGAGCCCTTTCTCCGGCCATATTTCGGGTCTGCGACAAGCAAAGAAGACCGATCCCCAACCCGGAAAATGAGAAGATCAAAACCCCTTCCTGATATCCATCTTGATCTGCTCGTCAAAACTACAAATCAATTCATTCATTCATAACCATTCCTCTTCTTCAAAAAACCATTCCGAATGTTAGTAAGAGGATGGAGAATGCAAAATGACTTGAATTGAATTCATCATAAACTCTCTTTGCGGCGCAACATTCTTGAAATGATGCAAAGCATATAGCTGATATCACGAAACCATCGGGAACAAAACCTTTACTTCTTCCTGCACCATACCTCGTCTTCTCTCATCGTTTCCGAACGTAGAGCGACGAATGAAAGGATGGGAGAAGATTACCAAAGATAAAAGTCTTTTTACGTCTACCGTAAACCATGTCCATTTTTCAAAAAACCATACCGAATGTTAGTAAGAGGATGGAGATTGCAAAATGACTTGAATTGAATTCATCATAAACTCTCTTTGCGGCGCAACATTCTTGAAATGATGCAAATCATATAGCTGATATCACGAAACCATCGGGAACAAAACCTTTACTTCTTCCTGCACCATACCTCGTCTTCTCGCAAGTTCTTCTGAACATAGAGCGAGAGAACGAGATGGAGGAACGAGGTGCACCTCTTTCTTTGATCTTCTGTTCTTTTCTTCAACTTTCTCCTGAGAAGATGGCAGATGATGTGGGATATGGAGTAGAAGATCGGGCGCCTCTCTTCTTCAACTTACTCCTGAGAAGATGGCAGATGATATGGGATATGGAGTAGAAGATCGGGCGCCTCTCTTCTTCAACTTTCTCCTGAGAAGATGGCAGATGATGTGGGATATGGAGTAGAAGATCGTGCGCCTCTCTTCTTCAACTTACTCCTGAGAAGATGGCAGCTGATGTGGGATATGGAGTAGAAGATCGTGCGTCTCTCTTCTTCAACTTACTCCTGAGAAGATGGCAGATGATGTGGGATATGGAGTAGAAGATCGTGCGCCGCTCTTCTTCAACTTACTCCTGAGAAGATGACAGATGATGTGGGATATGGAGTAGAAGATCGTGCGCTTCTCTTCTTTAACTTACTGCTGAAAAGATAGCAGATGATGTGGGATATTGAGTAGAAGATCGGGCGCCTCTCTTCTTCAACTTACTCCTGAGAAGATGGCAGATGATGTGGGATATGGAGTAGAAGATCGGGCGCCTCTCTTCTTCAACTCTCTCCTGAGAAGATGGCAGATGATGTGGGACCAGATGGGTCCTGCATGCCTTCGGCATGCCCGATGCTTCACCCTGAGATTATCCCCTCTCCTCCCTCTCCCCCTCTCCCCTCCTCTCCTTCCCTCTCCTCTCCTCCCCTCTCCTCTTCCCATCTCCCCCTCTCCCCCTCTCCTCCCTTCTCCTCTCCTTCTCCTCCCCCCTCCTCCCCTATCTCATCTCCTCCCTT
>LS489038.1:203196-219641 GCA_900490845.1 Pristionchus japonicus | reverse complement strand
AAAATGGAGGATTTCAGAATAGGAGAGGCATGCATCTCTATCCTCTGGCCGATCTCTCTCCTCTCTCCTCCCTCTTAACTCTTGACCTCTCCCCTCTCTCCTCTCCCTCTGACTTCCGATCTCTCGCCCCTGTGACGTCAGCAACGCGCCAGCGGGTATGCTTCGCACGCTTCCTGTGAGGGACAGATAGAGAGGTGTCCGTGCGCGTTAAGTTCAATAGGGTTGAACGAAGCAGATAAAAGATCCGATTGCCCCAAGACATGGAACCTGTAGGCAAGCTTTTGGCTTAATTTATTTTGGAGCACGTCTCATCTGGTGCTGAAACGTTATAGAGGGAAAAGAAAGCGGATTTCATGATTCCAAAATTTAAAAAAAATTACTCTCAGTCGTCTGCTATCGAACAATTCGAAGGAACTAACGAGCTTCAGATTCCTCCAACCGTACGGGCCGTATGGATAGACGAAGAGGTGTGTACGCTCTCGTTATCATTCGCACACCTTGCATGGAGAGGCAGACCATACAAATACGGCGGAAAAGAATGAGACGACCCAAATTTCAGGATTCACTAGCAGTAAGAACAGCAGCAGACAGAATGCAATCGGATGGACAAGTCGAGGGCAACTCTGTAGCTATCGGCCAAGGTATAGAGGAGGAAGTGCCAGACGAGCCGGATCAGGTAGTTGTGGCGTAATTCCGCTTTATCTACACTATTCGCAAAGATTCAAAACCAGACTCCAGTTTCCTTCATTCTTTCTAGAAGTGACCGAAAATGTCGCTAATGATGATAGGAAACTTCTTTGGAACAGTAGTATTCATAACAATTCTGAGTGAAAGCAGTAGACTCCAATCGGTTACTATAGCAAACGAGTGAGGAACCAATGCATGAGAGAATGATTTCGCAGAATTCTCGTTCAATTCTGCCTGCTCTCGACCCATCTCCGTACCGTGCTTTCGACTGGCCCAAACACTTGAAGGATAATTGCGGACAGCCCGCGCTTCTCATGTGCTTCTGGAAGGTATGATACTCTTTTGAGAGGACTTCTGAGCAGCATTCACATCGAAAGAATAGTCTAATTCAAGCGGCTTTGTTGCAGCGTCCTCTCGGGCCCTTCTTCAACCCATTCGTGAACCGAATTGGAAACGTGCTTCTGGCCGAAGGCTTTGCAAGTGAGATTTGTAAACTTTTGTGAGAGTTTATCGTAGTTTGGAAAATCAACTGGAGATTCGGCGATTGTCTGCCTTAAATTTCTCAAATTCTAGAACGGGGCGCGTACTCAGTGTGCGTCGTGATAGCAGTCAATGGACCGTTCGTTCTGGTGGGTCGCTTTTTTCTTCACTTAATCATCGCCCTTCTCACTACTTCTCGTTGTCACATGCAACAGTAATAAGAGCACACAGTATCTCTATGATTTTACCCGTTGCTGAGTTTTTCGATCGTTTGCCTCTCAAGAGCCTTTCGTTAAACGCGTTTAAACGAGATCTAGATAGAATATTTTAGTGAACATGAAGGCACACTATTCTTGCTTGATCGCGATAATGGTGAGAAGAGGCTCGGAGAAGCAACTATATCCACAATTTATTGCCTATTTCTTGGTCAGGTCCACCCAGTCGACACTCATCCTGCAGTGAAGAAGTGGTTCTTCGCCACTTCCAACCTCCTTCGACGCTACAAGTTGGTTCTATTTAGGGGGCGGGGTAAACCCTCTATGCTCCATCTGTCTCTGTATGGTGAAAGACTGCCCTTGGAATTAACGAAGGGGTTGCCATGGGCCATTCGGACTATACTTTGATCACTCCAAACATCGACGTTACGTTTTGTTGATTTTCAATTAGCTTCTCTCTTCTTTTGTCTGTCTGCACATTCAAATTGTGATCAATTCCGATGATTTTCTCTTTTGTCGATCGTCCATTTTTTTCATCGCATTCACTGTTAGATTACCACATATTTCAGGGGCTTCAATCGGGAAAACGTTGTGATCAAGGAACCGCGCGACAGGATGAGGAAGAGCAAGTCATTTTCGTGAGTTATTTTCGCCATTATGTGGCTCACGCTTCCAATATGGTAACATGTGAAGTAATGCTGGTTTTTCAGTGACGTGGTCAGGGGATACATCGCAGGAAGCGGGAAAGTCCCCCGTGATTGCTTCGCTCAACAGATGAAAGTAACATGTTGGCCATCGATGATGCTCTTCGAGGTGAGATATAATAAAGAGGCTCTCGATTTTGCGGCAGCCTCTAATAAAACGGGGGGGGGGGGGGGCTTCACCTAATCTTGTGAATGATTTGTGCTTATTATTTCCAAGGGTATTTAAAACCAGGGGGTTCTTGCGTTATATTTACTATATTCCTAGGTGGGCGACATGCTAGAGTGGCATGATGACGCAATTGGTGGCTCCTTCCGCCCCGCTAAAGTGACTAACATCGATCATCAAGGAAAGGTTGGGTCATCTTGCCTATTTCTTTCCTCTGTACTGCAAAACGCTCAGACAAGATTTCAGAGTATTCCGCCATTGTTTCCCTTTTTGTAACTCGAAAAGTTGAACTAACATAATCCTTCTTCCAGCGCATACAAATCCTCGTTGATGGCTTGGATCCGGATATTCTGACAAAAGTAAGATAGTATAACTTTTTCAACCTCCCTAGGTTGTCTCTCAGCTCTATTAGTGAGCGATAAAAGAATAGAGTATTCCTTCTTCCAGTGGATTCGCTACGACTCTCAGTGTTTGTTTCCGTGCGGCTTCGCCGCTTTGATCGGATGGAAGTGTGAACTTCTCCCGAAGACCACGACTGCCGTCACTGCTGAGAACCGATGTAAGAAACCATTTCATTCAGCTCATCACATTTTCATGAGGCGGCAACAGGTATCAAAACCTCATTTTCAGTTGCGGAGAGGACCTCGTCTTCTTCTATTGCAGTTCCTGAGAGGGAGAAAGGGCAGCAAGGAAGCACGGGAAGTGGCGGAAGCAGTCATTCATCGACTACTGGTACCCGGAAGAGAGAGGTGAGCGAGCCATCTCGAAACAGCCATTCGAATGAACTATTAGGCTAGTTGTAATTACTCAGTTTCGAATTATATTGACAGCAACAGCTCCATTCAGCCCATTGTTCTGAAACATCTCTCTCCTGAGCGCACACAGAGACTCCTCGAACCCGTCGTTGACACTCCGCTAGCGAACGGTTCTACTAGGCAGCATCTTCATGTTCATGTGGAATCGAAGAAGGTGAGTGGCGGGGATAGGTTGTAATATCCGTTAACCATCAATGTAACGAGCACTGTGATCATCAATCAGATCAATCATCACAGGTCGTTGCTTCTTCAACCTTCACTTACATCGTCAAACCTTCTTCAACGGTTTCGATTGCGACGACACAGCCAGATGGAGATCAGATTGAGGTAGGTAAAATAACTACTTAATCTAGATTCTCGCATTTAGAGAATCAAAAGGGAGAGTGCTCATATTGGTGATTGAGAGCAATTTCGCTTTGGTACACTTATTCCAATCTTGAGTACACTTATTCCAATCGAAAAGCGTGGGGATATGCTTATTTTCAGGCCACTCCATCTCGTCACAGTATGACCATCTGTCCACCAACCACTACTCCGATGTCGATTGAAGATGACGGGAAGGAGAAGAAGGATGTCGAGGATGAGAAAGAGAAGAGAGCGTCGAAACATGTATCTGATGAAGAAGTGGACATTAGCGAAAAAATGGAGGGGAACGAGCCCGTTCTGATGGAGTCCGAGGAGGAAGGAGAGAAGGAGAAGAACGATTCGGATCTATCCAAGTCAGATGATTCTGTGGCAATAGAAGAAAGCGTGGAAACCGGAGATGAAGATAACCGCATAGAGAAGAAGAGTAACGACGATGAGTTGATTGGTGCGGAGGATTCCCAAGATAAGGACAATATGGAGCGCAGCGATACGAAAGCAGACGAGGAGGTAAGTTGTTGTATTTTGTCAGTTTGCTCTAGGCTACTGTTCCACCTTCTTTAATGCAATAAAGTAGTCCTTTCAGGCCGCGGACCAAGGTGATCGCTCTCTCTTCTCTCCACCTGCCGCTGATCTCAACGACCCCGTCGCTGACTCCGACAATAATTTCATCGACCCCGTTCTACTCGATGAGGTAGTAGTGAACGATGTCTTTGACATTACTCACTCAATTTAGGTTTCTCAACTGCCTGGTGCAGCTCAACCACCATCTCGAGGAGCAATCGACGAGAACATAGAGCAAGAAGGAAGACGTAAGTACCAGTTAATCAATATTGCATCTTTTGAATGAGCTAGCTAACGAAAATAGGATGATTGAAAAGAGTTTAGTTTGAACGTATTGAAATGAGATGATTGCTTCAAATACAGCAGCTATCCTTCCTCCTATCAATTCTCTGGATACCGACATGTCCCCTCCATTCGACTGGGAAAACAATCTGGGAGGTGGCACTCCGGCCCCCGCCGAGTGCTTTTGGAAGGTGAGTTGTGGAGTACTCATTTCATCATTAAGAGGGACGAAGTGCGATTGTGAGCAAAGATACCCCTTCAGAGAGCGCACGGTCATTTCATCAACCCGTTCATCAATCACGAAGGCAAGCTGGTGTCCGCGCCGCACTATGGAGGTAGCATATTACAATATTTACTCTCTTAAAGTCTTTTTAAGTTCACTGTCTACAATATTTACTGTATATTCAATTTATGAATAAGCAGTGGACCGTGTTTCCAATAGATTTTTTTGACTATTTCTTACATTTTGTCTAATCTCAATGACTTTCTAAACTCCTTTCCTCATATTTAGAAGAAGACGTCTTCAGCAAGTCTACCGTCTGCAAGGTGAAGGGCACACACGGGCCGTGGGTCGAGGTGAGATACTAAAAGTTTCAAGACCTTTGTAGTTTCTAGCTAGTAGTTACTTGTTCGTAGTTTTCTTATTCTCCTGGAATTTTGAGCGACTATTCCCAAAAAAGAAACTTGAAAATAGAATCCATTATACGTTCATTTTGTTAATGCAATGCATTGCCTTTTTCATCATCATACCCTTATGTCATGACATCCTCATATACTGTCAATCATGTCTTATTTTCCCTTCAGGTCTACGCGCTCGATACCGACCCCGCCTTCAGCCACTGGTACATGGCCGACGATACCGTCCTTCAATCATTCAGGTACGCTTTAGCTAGGAAAGTTCGAGGGAGAAGGCACTAACTCCTTCTTAATAGTGTAATAGCTAGTTTCCCCAACTTGTAAGAACTAAGATCATTCGCCATGTAGAATACACGTACTTTAGTTAACACGAAGCATCATCTTTGTCTTCTTGTTGTTACACCGCTTTATTATATGCCATTAGTATTCTTGATCACTCAAACATGGCCATATTGCCTATCCATGGTAAAAAACTTTCAGCTCGCTCGACCAAATGTGTCCCAAGCTCACGCCGCCGTGCAAAATCGATTTCTCCTTCGTTTCATACCAGTGAGCGTTGTTTTGGATTCTCTTACGCGATAATAAGAAAACCAATTTATGAAACAAAATCTTCAGGACAATGGTTGAGAAGAGCACATTCAACAAGTTTGGAGTGGACCAGCGAGTGCCCGCCTCTTGCTTCGCCAATCGTCTTCCTCTCACTAATCGACCTAATGCCAACCATTTTAAGGTGACATTATTGTGTTGTTTAGAACAATATACGATAAGATCCCACTCCTTGAACTTCTGATACTTTCACTTCCAGGTTGGGCACAAACTCGAGGCATACCATGGCAAAGATGGAGATGGATTCTTCTGGCCAGCCACAGTGACTGAAATGAAGAAGGACGTGGGTTGCCTTATGGAGAAGATGAAAACCAATCTAATATTGCAGATGATCACCATCCACTTCGATCGGGCAACGACAGCATACACGAAGGTGGGAATTTCATCTTGATTCGATATTTTGACGAAATTTAGAAATTATCAAGAAACTTTCCGTAGTCTAAACCATCCCCGACCACCAACCCTGTTCTCATTTCAATTTTGAGAATGATTGAAACTAAACCTTTTCTCAGAGAAGTAGAGAAGTGCCGATTTTTTTGCTTATGCAGTGTATCAATCTCAGATGAGATGCTAATGAACTATAGTTTTTCATTCTCTTATTTTCCAGACGGTTCGCTTCGACGACTTCCGTCTCTTCCAATGTGGATTCGCCTCTTCCATTGGATGGAAATGCGCCTTGTCGACGATGGAAGTGACGAAGAAAGAGAAAAAGACTCAAGGTTGGTTGCCATAACGTATTCGGATAGTTGTATTAGTTTACAATGCCTTTTGAAGAAGAACGATATGTATTCCGCTTGTTCAGGTCAGCAGATGAGAAAGGCCAAGAAGGAGCTTGCAATCAATATGCCTCATTTGGTTGATCATGATGGTTAGCTATCTTTCCGAAGTATCTAAATTAAGAATTAACCTTCGCACTCTTGTTATCGATTGTTTTTGGTCCTTTCTTGATATAATTTTCGTAGACAGTATACGCCCTCTCAGATACAGCCTCTTCTGATGCTCCAATTGACACTAAATCATCATCGAAGGAGACTCCGGGAAAGAAGATGAAAGAACAAGTGAAACCTTCGGGAAAGAAGAGAGGTTTACTTCCGGATACTCAAAGTGAGCAGAAATAATCGATAAAATTGACATTCTTCTATCATTTCCGGATTCTTTCAAATTTCTGGTCCTGCCTTAAAAAAATGTTATCTGCATTTGCATTTGGATAGATCTTCACGCTTCTCCTGATATTAAGAAGATCACATTCAGGTACGAAGAAGAAAGCTCGTAAGACTCTGGGGGACGATTCAATACTACTTGCAAAGGTTGGTTGGTGATATTAGAATTATTTGAAAATGAAAACATTTGAGCGAGTACGAAAACTCTGAAAAAGTAAACGAAAAAGTTTTTTAATTTTATTTACAACCAATCATTGCAGAGATCATTCGAGCTCGGGTCCACTTCCCATGCTGATGAGATGGATGGCCAGAGATCGACTGAGGTGTGTCTATTCCGTAAATGTCGTGAATACCTAGATAATTCTGAACTATTGACCCAGCAGATACTATATTTTCAATAAAAACAAAGCATCTCTGTTTTCGTTACAGATTCGTGCCCTGCCTTCTCGTTCAGTGGTGGTGGAGAATGGAGATAGAGGTGCTTTCTATTTAAAAAAAATACTAATAGAGATTATAACACGAAAACCATCTTAATTCTCGTAGGCGGTGGTGGAAGAGTTTTGATTGCATGATGAAGTCATTTTGTACAATTTAGAGTGTATTTACAATTGCACAATTTTAGAAGCACATCTCTTCCGACCCGTTTCTGCGGAGAGACTCTACGGTAATTCATTTTTATAGACTATTCGGAAGCTCTTTTCTAATCTTTAGAATTGTTTATTTAAAAAATTGTTACAGACGTCTTCATCAATCACAACTGCAAGCTTGGGCTCAACTTCAATTTCTCTCAATTCCGGTATAAAAAATATTTTTGGAGAATTGAATCGAACATCATTCTTAGGGTTCCCAGGTATGAAATGTCCATCATTGCAGTTCTCATAAAGGAATACTGGAAGGGCAGACACTCGCGCAACTGTGGACAACGTTTATCATGATGGTAATTCTTGGGTAATCCTTGAAAAAATCGTAAACGTTCAATTGAGCTTTCTTACCGTTCTTGCTGTGACATTACTGTTCTTTTAAAGTATATTTTTCCATAAATATCTCCATATTGCAGTTGGTTGACTGGACCACCGACAAGGAGATGCTGATAAAGGTCGCTCAGGGATTTGCAGTCGACCCAAATACTCCAAAATCGACCGAGATCACTTTTGGTACGAAATTTGAGATTTTATTTTCTCTACTGCATTTGACTGTAAACTGATAGTATTAATTAAATCACACGTTTGACTTTTGAAGATAATTTAGCACATAATGTTTTGATGAGATATGAGAAATGGGGAATTGTTTCAGACGTCACACCTACATCTCGTCGTTCACTTTTCTTCCGCCCACCAATGGATCTGCTCACCGCCAGAACGAGGATTTCCAAAGTTCTCGCTGAGGTTTGCACCTACTCTTGCTCTTTGATCTGATCATTTGATCTAAAAGTGAACAGTGAATTGTATCCCGTAAATAACTGAAGAAACATCTTTGATAAAGCCTATTGTAGATGGGAGCGTGCCCAAACGCGGTCTCAATCGGTCCATTCGCATGCTACCGAAACCCGCCGTGCAATGTACGTGCAGTCTTCCATTTGTCGTTTGATAGACATACAATCGGGCAATTTACATATCCAGCTCTGGCTTTCAGCCCTCACCGAGAATCGAGCTGATTCAGCCTCTGTCTAATGCATCATCTGCTCTCCAGCAGACGATTGGACAGTCAACCCATGATCATCAGTACCACCAAGAGATGGACCCGCAGAAGAAGGAGCAAATGTTGAAAGAGAAACGGCTTCTGAGACTTTTGAAGCAACAGCGGATGAAGCCGCAATAGTTCCACTCCTAATCCTCTCTGTGGTTGCACTCGAATATGATGTCGAAGTAATTGCCATTTTCACATCTTTCCAACAACAGATTCTTATTTCTCATTCCTCGTTTTCATGCTTCCCGATTCGCTTCTTCTTGTCTCTTGATATCTCGATTGCCCTATTCGTTCAGCTGTCTATTTATCCATACGTAATTACAAATTAACTATGAATAATTGATCTTTTTTCGGTTGCGATTGTGAATCGTTTCAGTCTCTCTAAATTGTTTTGATAAAACCGTGTGAAAAATTTTTCTTCTTTGCAATTTATCAAGCCAATTTGTCTCGAAGTAATATTAATTAAAGGCGACTTAGTTTCGTTCTAGTTTTTTGGGATGCTTCTTCATCTGCTTTTGAACAGTGTGGTGTGAAAAAATTTATGTGTTCTATGAATCGCCAAATGAATTATATCTGAGCCGATTATTGAATCATCCTTATTATGAGGTTGTCGTTAGGATTGACTCTCATTTCTATTCACACACTCTCACACACTATCTGAGTGGAGAGAGAGCATTTAGAATTAAGAGACTACAGCCTACGCCAATCCTATCCTGCTAGTCGTTTACTCGCCTTGCGGAAGATTACGAGAAGGGGGTGGAGCGAAAGTGAAATGAGAAAGATAGATGCGAGGGATAAGATATTACGAGGGAAGAGGAGGGGAAGAGGTGAGGAGTTTGCTCGAAGCTTGCCTTCTCAATGCTTCATTGCTCACGCAAAGTTTGAGTTATTTCTCATACGTTCAGCTTTTGAACTGTGTTCAAACATAATCATTACAAGTGGAGCAATGTTAAAATTATTTATTTTCTTTTGTGCATTTTAAGACCATTATACTGACCACCGAGCACCGTGTGATTCAACCCTTCGTTGAGGTGTATTCCTCAAGTCCCCTGAATCTACCCTGCCACTAGTTTCTCGGTTGTTTACTGCGTTGTGTCACGAGGGAGAGGGAGAGGAGATGGGAGGAAGGAGGAGAGAGAGAGAGAGAGAGAGAGAGAGAGAGAGAGAGAGAGAGAGAGAGAGAGAGAGAGAGAGAGAGAGAGGAAGAGAGAAGATTGGAGAGTGGAATTCTGACTGCCGCGTCACCAACAGGGGTCGGCCGCGACGCGACGCGTTGCGGCCGCTGGCTCCGTGCCAAGGACGAGGGAGTGTGCATTCCCCTCTTCCCCCTCTGCTCACTACATTCTTCCTTCTCTCCTTCCTCCTCCGCGTGGCCCATTCGAGGGACCGACTACTGACTTATTTAGCGAAGTGCTTTTAATTCCTTTTTGAGCTTCCACACGTTTCAATTTCGTACTCCACCTTCATTTACCTTCGACAATTTTTCATCATTGAGCCTATTTCTTTTTCAGGCCCACGAAGGAATTCACAGTACTCACTATCACCTACCATCTCTTAATCAAAGTCCTCTACGGTATCATCATCGAAGCCATCTACTTTTTCTTCATCAAAGTCGACTACTTTCTCTTCATCTTTCTTCTATCTTCGTCTCAACAAACGATCGGAAACAGCCGGGCACTACTACATCTCACGGTACGTTTCCTCTTCGTTTTTCCTTCATCAAATATTGTTTTAACCTTGTTTCCAACACCATTTACCAATCGATTGTCCTTCATCATAGAGCCCTAAACCTGTTTCTATTTCAGATCCAGGCTCGGAAACTATTCATTGCTCTCTTCATCAAGCCATCTACTTTCTCTTCATCTCTTCTCACCTTCTCTTCATCTCAACAAACGATAGGAAACAGAAGGGCTCTACTACATTTCACGGTACATTTCTTCTTCGTTTCTTACTTCATCAAATAGTGTTTTCCATTTACCACTCGATTGTCTTTCATCATAGAGCCCTATTTCTATTTCAGGTCCAAGATACATTGATCTCATTCGCTTTCGTCCTCTCCTACTTTCTCTTCGACGGTCTCTACTCCATCTGACGGTGCTTTATTCTGCGTTTCTTTCCTTTTCTTTCCCTTTTTTTCTCATTGACCTCAATATGTCTTCCTGTTTTCAGCCCCGCGGAGGAAGTTCACTATTCTCATTCTAATCTCATCTCGTCGTCAAATTTCATCGGAAGCAAACGCTCTCTACTCCATCTGAAGGTACTTTATTCTGCAAGAATTCTTCTTTGAACCACCTTCTTCTCCTTCTTCTCATTGATCATTTCACGTCCCTAATTACAGGCCGGCTGGGGAGTTCACTGCTCTCATTCGGCGCAGTCCGCGAAGGAAAGTTCACTGATCTCATTCAATCTTCTCTCTGAACTAGCAAGAGAGAATCACAAGGAAGGCAAGCGAGTAAGCAGGGAGGGAAGGAAGCAAGCAAGCAACGGAAGGTCGGTTAATTTCCCTTCTCCTCTCGCCCCTCAACTGTTGTTTTTCTCTCCCTTGCTTTTTCACCTTTCCCCATCTTTCCTTCTCCTTCCCATAAACTCTTCTTATTCTCCATTATCGCTCTAACCTCGTCATTAACTCCTTCCCTTTCATACCACGTCCCGCGCTCTTTCCCATCCCCCCATCTCCCTTCTTCTTTCCCATGAAATCACTTGAACCCATCTTTACTGCGCACACTCTTGGTATCGGAGTAATGATCTGCTGACCCCCAGAGCTGCGTTTCGTTCCTTTCTCTCTCTCTTCTCACATCTGCTATTGTTTTTCTTCTGATGAATTGAGGTTGCCTCTCCTCTCTGTTTTCACCTATATCATTAATCACTTTCCATGTCATTCCTCGTCTTTCTTTCTTTTCATTTCCTTAATATCCATTCATCTCCCTCTTTCCCGCGATATCGCTCCCTTCTTCACTGCGCACACTCTTCGTATCAGAGTAATGCATCTTCCTTTCGCTAGTCTCACAGAGCGGGTAGAAGGGAGAGGGGGACTATTACTCCCAGCCCTGCCTCTCCTCTCCCTTCCTCTGCCTGCTCTCCCCCTCCCTCTTCTCCTCTCCTCTCCTCTCTCCCCCCCCCCTTCCCGCCAACCTCTCCTCTCCATCCACTATCTCTTCCTCCTTTCCATCCCCGCGTTCTCTCCTCTCCGCGTCGCTCTCGCTCTCTCCCCATGAATTTCACGTGCCTCTCCCCTCACTACGCTGCCATCATATCGAGCAACAAACCGAGCGCGATAACACGCTGTTAGCACGCTGAGAGTCATGCATTATCAAGCGATCCCTCTTTTGTTCTCCTCCCATTCTTCCCTCGCTCATATCATTCATCAATTCCGCTTTCCTTCCTCGTTCTTTCCCGTTACCCCAATCCCCCATCCTCTCTCCCATAAGATCTATCATCCACATCTTTACTGATACCCTTCGTATCGCAATAGTTCCTCACGCTCACCCTCCCTCTCAGGCAGATGAGCTAGCTAGCCCTTTCCCTCTCCCTCACCTCCATTCCCCCTTCCCGCCAACCTCTCCTCTCCATCCACAATCTCTCTTTCCTTTTCACCCCGCACTCTCTCCTATCCGCGTCCCTCTCGTTGTTTGTGGCGTATTCCCCTACACTACACTCTTTCGCAATGAATAAACAGGCAAAGAAGGGAAAGAGAGGAAACCCTGACAGGAAATAGTCGTTCTACACCATGTAATCTTCTTCCTTCTACACCCCCCCCCCCCCAATTACACTCTATTTTTGCATTCCTCCCTAGCAAATTCTCAAAAGCGCGAACTATTGGGCAACCACGAGTGGAATGCAGCAAATGAAGAATGGCGCTATTTCCCCATCCGAGCGTTAACGCCTGACAACATGAAGATATTATTATATCTCTTTTATTACGCGTGAACTCTGGTTTCTATTTTTCCACGTATTCCCCTTCCTTACTACTCTCTTTCGTGACAAAAAAGGCCAACATTGAGAAGAGAGGGGACCAATTCCATTCCTCTTTCTTACCCTTTTTTTCCATTCTATCCTTTCTCGTCTCTTCATCCAACTACATCCGGCCTGCTGGGATGTACTATTAGTACACCCAGTGATCCCGCTCCCCCTCCTCTCCCTACTCCTCTTTCTCCCCTTCCCCCCCCCCACCTCGCCTCTCCTCCATCTGCCCCTTTCTGAGAGACAGCGGGGGGGGGAGTGGGCGAGAGACTGCGAATGGGGAAGAGATGGGGCTCTCATCTGTCTCTCATTGCCGCGTCTACCTCGCTGTCAACACATGTGGACTACACACTTTTGGGTGAACGAAATGACCAAAACAACTCGCAATATCCACTCTCCCCTTTCACTTTCCGCGCCGTTTCGCACTCAGATCACATTGTTTCACTTAGTTTATCATGCGCACATTCGCACGTGATATAGAGCAGAATAATAATGGAGACAGTGATAACACAGAGGAGTAGAGCCGCAATACTGATACGCAAAACACCCTTTCCTTTCCTCCTTCTCCCTCTCTCCCCGACTAATACACCCAGCCGATTCTTCTCACGCTCCCCTCGTCTCCCCTTCCTCTACTCCTCCTTTCACACCTGCTCTCTATCAAGGCCGCGTGATCTCTCGCCTCACTCGCATGGTATACAGGGCGGAATAGCAATGGAGAGGGTGATAATCCGGACAGAGTCATACTACTGATACACCAAGGACTCCTTCCTTCCCTTCTCACTTCCATCTCCTTCTCTCTCCTTCTTCACTCTTACCCCTCTGCTTATCGCGTGTTATCTCTCCCCTTTAACTTCCTTCCTATCAAAACAACGATGAAATCGCGCCGGATGGCACGTAGAGAGAGGAGAGAGAGAGGCATGCTTTACCAAACGCTCCTTTTTTCCTCTCTTCCCTCTCCACTCTTTTCCACTGTCTCTTGTTGATCTCTCTTCAGTTATTCGGCTACACTACATTCACTTGATAACATCAACGATCAAATGAATACAGACTACATCCTGAGAGGGGAGATCTCTCGCTTCCTTCCTCATTTCCACTTCCTTCTTACTAACTATTCCCACCTAGCTATTTCTCGCCTTCACGTGACATCTCGCTATGCACTCTTCATGCCTACATACTCTGTTTCCCTCCCAACTGCCAAGTGTGCGCTCTTCCTTATCACTATACGATTTCCCTTCCTTGATATTTACCCATTGAATAGACCTCAATCAAGACGAGAGCCACGTTACGTGCTATCACTCCGATTGCCATCGAGACAATACCTTCATATGTTGCAGGACCAATCACTCGCAACTGATCGACAAGTTCAAGGATGCCCAAGCCCAAGGAGGAGTGGGAGGTGGAGAAGGTGCTGGATCGGATGGTAAGTTCATTTTATCATCTTCAATCACCATTAATTCGCATATTTTACCTGGTTCAGTTACCATTTAGTCACTTTGTCTTTTTTACATCCTTTTTGAGAAACTAAGCCTTCGCGAAAAATTAATTATATTTATTGAAAATAAATTGGTACAGAGTCTCGAGAACAAAGCAAAACAAAGCAAAGTAATTTTACAGAAGGAGCTGAACGGCACGTACTCCTATCTCACCCGGTGGAAGGACTACGAGGAGGAGGACAATACGTGGGAGCCGAGGTCTTCGTTCAACGAGGAAGCCCTCCCTCAGGTCACGACGCTCACGAGGTACGGTACTTCGCTTGTGTAAGGATACGGTAGGGTTATTGTACTGCAGGGGTTTGGTTTCGGAATTTGTTAAGTGCATTCGTTAACTGTGCGTGAGATTTTTGACCATGTCCCCGAAATGCAATGATAAGGGGGCCATATTGGAACCACCTCATGCCTGAGAAAACTTGATTCAATTTCTGACTACGGTACATGCGATAAAAAAACATAACCAGACTAGTAAATTTCGAGTTGATATTGACACTTATTTAGTTTACCATTTTTCCATTCTAGGATCGTCAACGGAAAGGAGCCGCCACCCGAGTGGTACCTCGAGCACCAGGCAACTCTGAAGAGGTACTTTTGTTTTGGTTACTTTATTGGCGACGGTATCGTAGTGAAATCTTGGTGACAGTAATTAGAACAACCTTTCTTCGCGTCAGACTGAGCGGTTGCAATTTTAGCAGTCTGATTTCTGTAGGAAGATTTTTAACTTTGATATTTTCCTATTAATTGTGAATAATACTCATTGTAGGCTCTCGGATGCTGAAACGGAGGACCAGCCCAAGTGGTTCCGAGAATACGAGGAGACCCAGGTGAGATTCTTGAAACTTTCAAAAAGAAAATAAGATCGACGTCCCAAATTGAAATCGTGTTTCGGGTGAAATTTTTCCTGTAAACACTTGCAAATACTCGCCTGTAAACACTACCGTAGTCTGGGAATCGCAAAATTACTCTATAAAAATATTTTTATTATTTTTAAAATATTTTCATTATGTAAGCTGAAATGCTACCGAAACCCGAGATACCGTAATACGGGAATTGCTAACAGCATTTGTAACCAAGGCTTAAATTTTTTTTAAAGTAGTAAATAATACTCCCGGACTATGATAGTTCAACTTTCTGTACGTGTCCGGTTACGGTTACGCTTATACCGTATACGTCACATGGGTTCTCGCTCGAGATTTTGCCGGTGTCTTCAAAACATTTTGCCGACATAGCCTTTTCGTTAATTATGATTTTTTTTTCACAAAGGTACATTTTGATCTCAAACTCAATTTGAAAAGGAGTCGTGTTTTGCATAGTTTGAGATACCGTATTCTATCCTACATAGACACTGCATTTCCTCATCTCCTCCTCACCCAAGCCGAATTGTGGGCTTCCGAAAACA
Source organism: Pristionchus japonicus (assembly GCA_900490845.1). Lineage (NCBI taxonomy): Eukaryota > Metazoa > Nematoda > Chromadorea > Rhabditida > Neodiplogasteridae > Pristionchus > Pristionchus japonicus. The sequence goes on along the minus strand of LS489038.1, from coordinate 204,428 downwards.
ACATAATATTTTTGCTCTACAAAAGCTCATTGTACAGTGCGACTAGTGACAGTGAAATGTGTGCGAGGGGGGGGGGGGGTAGTGTCGCTATTCTATCAATACCCATTGACATAATTCTATTAATTTTTGAAATAGTAATTGATGAAAGACAAAGAAAACATGAAATAGTGATGCAAAACCAGTGACAATCAAAATCCAAGGAAAGCACAGAGTTACTGTAGCTCTAATTGCTAATTGCCTAAAATCTAGACTTACTTGCACATATTTTGAGACCATCTATATTGAAATAACAATTAATTTTTTTTAAACACACCCACGCGGTAAGCTAATTCTAGAGAACAAAAGATTATACAAGTGTGCACGCTATTTTTATGCGTGGGGTCTCGATAAACCTCTCGTTTAGCTTCTTCACTATAGTCGATTCACCAACATATAAAAACAGTTCATGAAAAATTAAGCGGGATAAAAAAATGAATTAGACAGAGGCTGCATTGAGACGCTGGGTTACTGTAAATGTAAAAAAGTTTTCCACACCAATTTGCGCATATTTCAAAGTCAAAATTGGCTCAGATAAGTTAAGAAATTACGCAGGCGAGTTAATAAAAAAAAACAATCCATAGTACGATGATATTGCGATTTTGATGAATTGAATAAGGAATCGAAAAATAAGGTTTTCTTTTTTTTAATTTTTCTAAAATATTTGTACAGTCGGTGACAAAAGTCATGGACCACTTTTTCTTTCCTCTGTAACTTTTGAACCAGAGCAGATATCGGCATAATTTTGGTTCTATTGCACAGATAATCTATTAGAGAGTACGATGCACATACAGTACCGTGCAAAAGTATTGCAACAAAATTCAAATTACCATAACGTTCCTCAAAATGGAGATATCGACATATGGTTGGGTGCGCTGGATAGGTAATCCATACACGACTGTAGGCATATGGTAAATCAGATCATTGCTGCCTAAACTCATTCGCTGCAAATTTTCTGCTGATGTGTGGTCGCAAATTATTTTTTGAACCTCGGAGGAATTAGCCCAGAAGCTCCAACGTTCTGTGGTGGTAGCACAACCATTGATCTACACGATCCACCTTATGGCCCTTTGCGGGCATTTCGCAATAGTGAATAGGAATTATTTTCCGACACCTCCCAAAACTTTTCAAAATTACGTAAGTTCCGTCCTAGGTGACCCACAACCACCGAACTTGGCACGTAGCATCAGTGTGTG
>LS489038.1:170988-201109 GCA_900490845.1 Pristionchus japonicus | reverse complement strand
CACACACTGATGCTACGTGCCAAGTTCGGTGGTTGTGGGTCACCTAGGACGGAACTTACGTAATTTTGAAAAGTTTTGGGAGGTGTCGGAAAATAATTCCTATTCACTATTGCGAAATGCCCGCAAAGGGCCATAAGGTGGATCGTGTAGATCAATGGTTGTGCTACCACCACAGAACGTTGGAGCTTCTGGGCTAATTGCTCCGAGGTTCAAAAAATAATTTGCGACCACACATCAGCAGAAAATTTGCAACGAATGAGTTTAGGCAGCAATGATCTGATTTACCATATGCCTAAAATCGTGTATGGATTACCTATCCAGCGCAGCCAACCATAGGTCGATATCTCCATTTTGAGGAACGTTATGGTGATTTGAATTTTGTTGCAATACTTTTGCACGGTACTGTATTCCTAAATCCATAGAAAAAATCAATGATTGCGTAGTGATGACGCAACCAACATGTACTTTTTCGAAAATTCATTATTCTTTGAGGGATTTTTCCCAACTCACCAAACCTTTTGTGCATAGACATCAGTCCAAGGGCTACACAGGAAAAAAATTTCAAGTTGCTGCGACCATTCTCCGTGGCTGCAGAAATTCAGCAAAAATGAACTCGAAAATTCATAACTCTGGTGCTAGCGGTGCTAGAACCTTGCTCTACGGCTCAAAATGTTTCTAATAACGAGTGTCAATGATCCTGAGAGTTTGATAGAATTTGGCCTCCGTATTCCGTCGAAGCACGAGAAAGTCATTTTTTCACATGTCTGTTTTCGGCAACCAATGCACTCTGTGGAACGAGATACGAATTTCAGGGTTTCGCGTCTAATCGGCAGATGATCCATGGAATTAGCGTTGCTGAACTTTTTGGAACGTTTGGACATCTGTCCGTGTTGTGGCGATTTTTCAAAGAAGTCCTACTCACTCCAAAAATGATAGCCCTTCAAACTATCAAAATTCATAAATGTCTTTCTCGACGCGTCACAGTTCTGAAACTTCGCATAGTGTGTGAGGGTGGTGTAGGCCTACTACTGGCGGAGTTTGAGCCTGATGGAACACCATTGAGGAGAATCAATATTGGCGGGGCGAGCATTTCGGGCTCGAGTAGGTCTTCTTTAAAAAATCGCCACAGCCCGGAGAGAAATCCAAACATCCTAAAAAGTTGGGAAAAGCTACCTCCATAGATCTTCTACCGAATACACACGAAAACCGAAAAATCGGGTCACGTTCCATAGAGTGCATTTGTTGCCGAAAACAGCCATGTGAAAAAGTGACTTTCTCGTGCTTCGAGGGCATACGGAGGCCAAATTCTATGAAACTCTCAGGATCATTGGCACTCATTATTAGAAACATTGTGAGCCGTAGATCAAGGTTCTAGCACCGTTAGCACCAGAGTTATGAATTTTCGAGGTCATTTTTGCTGAATTTCTGCAGCCACGGAGAATGGTCGCAGCAACTTGAAACTTTTTTTCCTGTGTAGCCCTTGGACTGATGTCTATGCACAAAAGGTTTGGTGAGTTGGGAAAAATCCCTCAAAGAATAATGAATTTTCGAAAAAGTACATGTTGGTTGCGTCATCACTACGCAATCATTGATTTTTTCTATGGATTTCGGAATATGTGCATCGTAGTCTCTAATAGATTATCTGTGCAATAGAACCAAAATTATGCCGATATCTGCTCTGGTTCAAAAGTTACAGAGGAAAGAAAAAGTGGTCCATGACTTTTGTCACCGACTGTACCTTTCTTTTTGTTAGTGATAAATCGAGCTTTTTCATCACTTTATTTGGTTTGCCGGCATGGGCCTTGTGCCGGTTTGCCGATGTCCTTTCTCGCCTTGGCGAGACCCATTTATCGTATGGGTATACGGTACTTTTGGTCGACCCCGACCATTTTGGACCACGACCCCGGGGTCATAGTTTGATGAAAAAATAGAGATAACGGTAGAAAAAAAAAGGAAAACTCTACTGATAACAATGTTATAACATTCATTCAATTCCCAACCGAGTTGTGATCCGTTGCCAAAATTATCGTTGCCATTTTTCGCCCTGTTCGAACAGCCATTACATTTCTTCTTTTCAGAGGGCTGTGGCTGCCAAGAAGAACGCCAAGAACGCCACTCCCAAGACTCGCAACGCCAGTCAGCCCGCGAGGAAGGCTTCTGGAGCCTCCGCGCTCACTCCATCCAATCGACATCTCCGTTCCAACTCCGCCTCTGCGCCTGATGTCGAGCAGGCCGGACCCTCATCGAGAGGTCGCCAGCCTCGCGCTGCCGCTCAGCCCGCGCAGCCTACTCCTACTCGCCAAGAAGGACGGAACTCTACCCCTTCCGGTGACGATTCACAGCCACCCGGCACTCGTCGACGCATGGCCAGCAACAGTGGAGGATCGGCTTCTCGAACTCAGAACACGAGAAGAGGAGCTACTCCCGCAGGCTCTGCTGACGCCTCTGCTGATCCTATTCCGATTGCGGAGCGGCTCCAGGGCTTATTCGCGGACTACGAGCCAGCTACTGCCACCACTCCTCGAGCTCTCAAGGCTACCGAGGGAGCGGCTTCAACGACACCCGACGACAAGCCCACTTCATCCTCTGTCGTCTCGAAGCAGCATCTCGCTACGAATGGAGCAGGAACCTCAAGCTCTTCAACGCTCATCGATGGCGCGACGATGGACGGACCAGTCTCCATCTCACTGCATCCCTCCGGATCCACTTCGGTGAAGATGCCCGTTCCCCTCTCTACTTCCACCACGACGTCGACGCCGCATCAGAACAAGACGCTCCAGGCTGTTGTCGTGCCTCCTGCTGGAGAAGCCAGCGCATCTTCGTCATCAAACGGAACCTCATCGAATGTCAAGATGGAAGAGAAGAAAAAGACTACAGCAGCAGCTTCCGGCACCCTCTCTACCCTCTCTTCCACCTCGACCTCGTCGTCGCCTCAGAAGGTGCTCCAGGAGACGCCCACTCCCTCTGCTGAAGAGACCAGAGCACCCTCGACCGCCAACGGATCCTCATCGAATGCGAACAGCGATGAGCAGAAGAAGATCTCACCCGCAGGTTCTGTCCAGATTCCCCCAACCGGATTAACCTCCATTGGACCCGTTCCTGCTCCTGGATCGAAGAAGAACTCCCTCGCCAAGCCGATGCACGATGCTGGATCCTCGAGCTCGTCGCTTCCCCTTGCATCCTCTTCTATCTCTGCACCTACCCCTTCTGATTCATCCAAGAAGAGCACTGCTCCCACTTCTGTCGTTGCTCCTATCCCTTCTATTTCTACGAAGAAAGCTGCCACTTCGATGGGCGGAGATGCCTCCACTTCTTCGATGTACCACGGATCTTCCATTCCCTCGACGACGACTCATCCTGCCTCATCCGAGAAGAGCACTGCTCCCACTTCGTTGACTACTCCAATCCCCACGATTTTGAAGAAGGTTCCTTCTTCGATGGGCGGAGATGCGTCTACTTCTTCGCATGGATCCCCTTCTATCCCTGTGACGACTCCATCAGCTTCCACCAAGAAGTTCACGGCTTCCATCTCACTCTCCCCTTCCGTTCTTCCAACTGCTGGAGCAGTTTCTACTCATCAACCTGCCTCTGTTGACGCAACAGTACCGCAGCCAAACGCGACAGCAACGGTTGCTCAAGTGAAGAAGGCGCCCGCTACGGCGATGGACGGAGCTTCATCCTCCGCATCTTCCCTGCCGAGTGGATCCCCATCTGTGACGACTCCTGCAGGGTCAGCCGAGAAGCGCACTGCTCCCATCTCACTCGCTACTTCAACACCCTCTCTCGCATCTATTGGCTCAGTAACATCGAGGACCAACGTCGCTCAGAAGGCACCCATTCCTACCATCTCAACTCCTTTCCCAACTATTCTGAAGAAACCGGCTTCATCTGTGATCGAAGATACTGCCTCAAGCTCTCGCGAATCGCAGAAGTCCACACCTACACCGACAACAACGAGCAAGATCACTCTCACAACTCCAGCTCGAGATGTTGATGATGCCCTGCTGACGACTCGTACTACTCTTCTTCTCCCTTCTTTCGTGAACACTTCAAACTCGGCTCAGAAGATGCCCGCTACCGTGACCATGAGCACCGCATCCGGCTCCCTCGCGACTACTTCCCCGATTCCCGGAAGTGATGGAACGACGACCACCGCTCCTCAACCCATCCGTTCTTCCCTGGACACTTCTGCCTCCTACTCGACTGGGAAGAAGGCTCTTCCCGCGATTCTCCGAACTGGCCGGGATCGTACGGCCCCGTCACAGTACAGCGGAGAGGTACAGATTTCTTGATTTTAGATAGCTCCCACTTGAGTTCAACCAGTCTGATTTTGTGAGAAATGAATCAGAAAAGTGCTTGAAACAAATATGAGAAAAAGTGACCTTACAGGACACTCCCGAGACTTCCGTACCGTCCACATCCCATCTATTCCCATCCCGCTTCAACGGTTGGTCTACACTGATTGATTCGAAGGTGAGCTTTGTCTAATGAACAGCGCAACGTGAGATGGGTTTCACATGATTTGGGTAAAAAAAACTTCAAACAATATGAAATCATTGCAATTCAGTCGTCGCTCAAGTCACTGACTGACCTCGCTAGCAATCCACGTCCAGAAGGACCGTGCACCTCTTCGATGACCATGCTCGTCGGTGTGGAGAAGGTGAGAGCTAGCCTGACAACGCCCAATATTTAGATTTGTTGTCCCTTCATTTCCCCCCAAATGCCTGGCTATGTCTAACACTGTTTCCCACTCACCCTCCTTCCCTTGACGCTTTCACACACGCCCTATCCTATCAAGCACTGGATTGCGAATTGACGTGCACACACACCAGTATCCTCATCACAGATCGCACTGTCTTCTCCGATCGACGATCTTGATCAATCTAAACCCTCCACTTCCTCCAACACTCCCGGTCGTGTTCGGTTCCACTTTATGGATGGAGGAGATGAGCCTCCTCTCCTCAGAGTATCTACTAGCCAGATGCAATTCTGCTGCTGCTCGCAACGCCCTCTACTCTACAGAGTGGGCAGTTCCTTCTGCTGACGACGACGAAGAAGTCAATCCCGATCTGACTCTTGAAGAGCAGTCGACTATCGACTATTGGAATACACTCCCCATCAAGAAGCGGTCTCTCCCAAGATGGAACGAGCTGCACCCGACGAGTGCTAGGCTGGACGCACTCTGGCTTGCGCTTGGTCCAGAGGAGACGGCGAGAATAATGGAGGTGCATGAGGCGGAGAGAAGGGCGATCAAGGAGGAGGAACCGGACTGGGTGAGATAACAACTAACCACTTAACTTCGCTTGGGCTCTATCCTCTCCTTGCACATGGGTTGTTGGGTTTTGGATCTTTTGATGATATCTGGCAATAATGGCACTTCCAGGATACATCGCTTGCCCAGGGAGAGGCCGGATGTTCTACTTCGCGCCATACCCACATGCCAACGGGAGGACTCATTCGCCGAGTCGATGACGTCCCACTGGTAAGTGCTCAGGGACCATGATACAGCTTAATAGTTTGATGTTTAGTCAATAAGGACGATTGAAACCTGAACCATAGATTGAAATGTAAGCGAGTTAGGTATGGAGCGATTAATATTTACCATTCAGAGCCATGAGGACGCAGCACGCGTCCTCGCCAGCCTCGGAGATGGAAGTAGTGGAATGCAGCCATCTGTACCGTCAACGCCTTTCTCGATCTCCTCAATGACGCAAGTGGTGAAGGTGAAGGTGAGCTTTCTCACTCAATAAGCACCTTTCTTTCTCACTGGGGTGACTAATCATCCCGTATCTCAAGTCGAAAATCTTGGTTTAATGAACATGGTGGCGTCTCAGGCAACCTCTCGCATGAGCGGCCAGCCTCCAATCCGAGCTTCTCCTGCTGATCGACTCCATCAAATCACTTCAAGTCTTCCTCACCAAGTGGATCCCTCATCGGTCAGTCTTCCTCGTCAAGGTTTTGAGCTTGATGACGTCACAATGCTGGCTCTTCCAATAATTCTCCATGTCCAATCCAGATTGCCCCTCGCCCACCGACGAGTGCGCCACTGAAGAAACCCCGTCTCGAGGATCCGACTCTGAACGCGGTAAAAGCGGTAGCTGATGTAATGGTGCTTTCCTAAAAAATTACCCTCACTGGCTAAAACCAATCTTTTCAGGGCTCCTCTGCTGTCACTGCCCCTCGTCCCTTGACGATCGCGCCAGTCAATCAAGCCCGGCTAATGGATCCTCCAGCGGTCAGTGGACTCAAGATAGCCTCCGAATACAATAATTTTTGTAGGTATATAATGTTTCAATTCAGGGCTCATCAACTCCAATGGATCGCCCAGACGAGGATGCTCCTTCGTCCTCGACAAGTGCTCCAGGACAGCAGCACCGCATCGTTGATCCGGCCGAGGTGTGTAACTTGTTGAGATAAAAAAAATCATGAGAGGCACTGATACGGTCAAAAAACCCTAGGTCGGATGAGTACTACATATGTAGCTAAACCACCTCTGGCATGACGGTTGTCTCTGGCCTATCAAAGTTGTCATCCGTCATAGTTCCGGTCTATCAGTGTGGGAGTGTTCGGTTATCAACAATTTGATTATCCCCTTTCAGACCACGTTCGCTGCTATCACTGCTCAGAGTGGACAACGAACTCTTCAAGTAGCAGCTGTTCAAGATCCCGAGGCTGATACGGAGCAGCCGTGTAAGTGGAAATCATTGGACACTTCTTTACTTTACTGCCTGGAATAGCCCATTCCCAAAGGCTTTTGCCGAAAAGTGGGATGAAAAATCGATGTTCATTGTTGTTGAGTTGTCTCTTTTGGATTTTGAACTCGAACTGTGCGCAAAATCGTATTGCAATTGCAGACATTCTCCCTCCATCACTCAAGCAAGCGCCGTTCGACTGGGTTGGATATCTGAGGACGCAAAGGGAATGGAGACCAGCACCGATCGAGGCATTCTGGAGAGTAAGTTGTCTGTTCCTCGTTTTTTGGATATGACTGCATTTTCAGCGAGATTGTGATCGTAATGATTGTGCATTTTCAGAGGCCGCTGGGCGTGTACTCGAACCCCTTCGTTGGCCTCACGGGGAAGCTCATGATCGCTCCCCATGCAGATGGTGAGCTTTATAATTTGACTCCAAGAAGGCAAAGATCGTAGTTGTTTGTGCTGTTTTCTAAACCGTCAGCTTTTTTTGGTTCGTGGCAGCGAGAACTTGATCATAAGCCCTTTACACTCATTCCCTCTCTTCAGATCCGCTCACCGGCGAGTACAAAACTGGAGCGATCGTCGAACTCGTGGCTGTGCACGGACCGTGGATTCAGGTGTGTTCGTGCATGCATTTTGATAAATGGGAAGTTTTCGAGAATGATTTTCGAGATGATATCATGCAATTATTCTATTGGTTCTTGTTCTCATAGTCTTCAACTAGCAACTATTGCATGAAATGATGATTTGATTAGCACTCATAGTTTTATTTGTAGGTTTCAATCCTCAATCAAGACCAAAAGATGTGGTGGATGGCCAATGATGCTGGTCTTCGACCGTTGCAATGGTAAGATTTCAAGTCCACATCTATTGTCTAGTAAATACACTTCGTACTGGGTTCAATCTATTTTATGACTCCATTCATTAGGCCCTTGGAACGCAACGTCAATCCCCGGATCGCGGACCCTCCAGGTCGTCTGGATCCCTCGAAGACCTGCCTGTATGTTGTTTGCCCAAAGAAATTAGGGTAATCGCATACGTTGGCCATTTTGCCTTTTTATTACAGTTTATGTACATGCTTTCCGTGCCGTCAATTCTCATTGGTAAATTTGACAATCAATACTTACTCGCTACGAGGTAGCTATACTACTCCTTTCAGCCAAGTGAAGGTCTTCACTCGAGGAGCAAGAGAAGACAAGAGGGTGCCGCCGGAGTGCTTCGACAACCGCCTCCACTTTTCGGCCAGACCTGAGAGAAATCTCTTCGAGGTAACGTATCTTCCCCGTTTAGTCGTATAAGTATTCTCTCGCGACACGAACTCGGTCTCGAAAACGGGAAGTACCCACCTTACCACATGATTGCAGGTCGGCCACAAGGTGGAGGCGTACATGGCAGGGAAAGGCGAAGGCTGGTTCGTGCCCGCCACCATCATCGCTGTCGACGCCAAGGTATCCTTTTTGTCGTTCCAATGAGCACTGATGAGACTGAAGATTCCTAATAGAAAGACATTTATAACTTGATCCCCTTCAGACCGTCACGGTGCACTACGATGGCGCGTCCGCCGACCTCAGGAAGGTTTGAAGATTTCAAATTGATACTTGATTATGCATCTTGATTGATTTACACAGACTCATGTCTGCTTACTACTTCCATTAACTAGCCACTTCAGCGGGTTCCTTTCTCCGACCCTCGCCTCTTCCCCTGTGGGTACGCGGCTGCGATCGGTGCGCGCTGCGATTTCTCTACAGTCGAGCAGAGCTGCAAGGCCAGCAAGACTCCGACGAACAGAGGTTAGTCATTCGGGGATACTCGGCATTAGGGAGATTTTGGGGGTCTTCTAAGTAGTGTGTTTGAACGAGAGAAAAGAAGATGAGGGTGATGATGGATCTGTTTATCATCCTCTAGACATTTTGTGCAAACTGCACATGATTAGACAGGTTTAGAACCTCGAACTTGGGTAATTAAACCTTCCCCCAGAGATTTTAATCGACTTCTCTAGAGCGTTGATACACTTGTGATACTGTCTCGAAAACGAGAAGTCCTTAACCTTTAGCTTTTACCACTGAAAGTTCGAAACTACTTATTGGTAAAGAAAATGAAACAATAATCCATGTGATATCAGGACAGCATCCGACCTCCCCAGATGAGACTCCTTCCACCTCTCAAGGACTCCGTCGAGAGACGAGTACTTCGGATGAGGACAGAAAGAAGAAGAAGCCGGTGAAGAGAGTCAAGGCCAAGGTAGGTGATGAAAAAGAGGTAGTCAAAGAGTGGTCCAAAATCTTAAGTATCGGCGGTTCCTCAACACGTGTTACTCAATGTCTCGTCACCACCAAACACGAGTGATTGCAGCGCCCCTTGGAACAGCCGTCGGCCTCTCAATCGATGTCCAACAACGACGACAATGAGGAGCCGGAGATCAAGGTTTGTTACAGTCTCATGATATTCAGCTGCAAGCCGACAACCACTCTGATTAGGGTTATTCTAGTCGATTTTGTTCTGAGTGAGTACCTGGTGGAGATGGGAGAAAACAACCAACAAAACCAAATACTCGGTTGGGAACTAAACTAGGGCAAAGCAAATTGTACCATTGTAAACAGTAGAGGCATACGAGAACATTTTTCAAAATGGTAGGGTCGACCAAAAGTACCGTATACCAAAGTGTGTCCGGGCAACCGGACAACCGGGTAACCGTGCATGCACTGTCACCCGAACTACCGTATTCCGGGAATCACAACAGACTATATTGACAAACTACTATTTAGAAAAATTATTTTGATTATAAACTCAGTTTTTTTTTTAGTTCGCAACCCCCGGATTACGGTATCTCGGGGTACGATAGCATGCCAGCTTACGGTATTAAAATTAAAAAATATATATATTTTTTTTTAATGAAAAGTGATTTAACGATTCCCAAAACTACCGTAGTTCGGATTAATGTACATGTCCGATTACGGCAACAAACTTTGGTATACGGTACTTTTGGTCGACCCCCGGCAAACTCGAAATGCGTAATTGAACTCGAATAAAGGCAGCTTGCGATAACCGGTATGCGGTATCTCGGGTTACGGTAACATGGCAGGATACGGCAGGCACAACCGACCAAAGATCAAATTTACTTCTCGCACTTAAAAAAATCAGTTCGCGTTACCCGGACTACGGTAGTTCGGGATTCTGTACATGCCCGGTGACGGTGACACCCTTTGGTATACGGTACTTTTGGTCGACTTCAACCACTTTGCACCATGACAGCGTATGCATATTCTGATTACAATGGTACAACTTTCATTACCCTAGGTCATCTCCCAACCAAGTTATGAGTTATGACCCGTTGTGGTTTTGTCACCTCCTTGATTTCTCTAGTCATGGCTGAGTAGGCTCAAGCTACATGATCTTTCCAACACAGCAAAGGTATTGGCACGGACTGGGAAGTTAGTGATGACCTATCAGGCTCCTAGGCTGCTCATCCTCATTCGTTCTTCCTCTTTCAGAGACCTCATGTGGGGCCAAGTGCGAGTGTCACAGCAACCGGAGAGGATGACAGTAAGTTGCTTTTTATTGTATTACGCAAAGTTATGCCTCAAACGAAACTGAATAACGCCTCACTTTTCAGAACCCATCAAATTCGAGGTTAACATCAAATGCGGTGAGTTGATTTAGTTAATTGCTACGGGCGCTTTCCTCGTTTGGACAACAATAACTAATCGGATGTTACTGCAGATGGAACGGGGTTGCCACGGCCTGACAGGTATCTCTCGACGGACCGACAAGATCACTGTGAGGCTTTTTTCACCAAGTTGTTGGGAGTACTGATCGATTTCGGCCAGTACAACGTTTCCATTAGTCTATCATGAGTTAATGATGCAAATTTTCAGTCCTCACCTTCACTGCGGGGTGCAGGTACGGAGACCAGATACGAGATCTCTCTACGAGGTGTGTTGTCGATTTTTTGTGTCCTTGTCTTGTCGTTTTCGTTCGCGTTTCAAAATATGTCTTTTGCAGCCATATGCGGACCACTGGATCGTTGTCGACGCTGTGGCACAACTTCCTGCAAGAGGTAGTGACATTCAGTCTTTTTTTCAGTCTCGCAAAACTTTGTAGTAATTTCAGCACTTATAAGTGCTTTGGTCAATCAATTTGTGTAAATCACCGTATTCTCACTGAACTCTTGCAGCTCGTCTACAACGCGGCCGACCAGCTCCAAGCAGCGCTCACCATTCGCTCGGAGAGACAGCCGTCGGCAATCAACGTCATCCATCTCTCAATCACTTTCGGTACGGTTTTGGATGGCTAATTTCGGGGGGGGGGGGGGGTGGCAAAACGGGAACGGGTCATAACTCGGTTGTGAAACGACCTATGGCAATCATTACTGTATCATTGTTATCAGTTGAGGCATACGGTATTTCACAACCGTAATCATCGATAATTGTGAACTGGGAACCCATCGAACGCTAACCCGGGGGAGTGATTGTAAAACGTCCAAAAGAACCGTATACTGCACATGTCCGGTTACGGTAAAGTGTGTTACCGTAACCGGACATGTACAGTAATCCGACATACCGTTGTCGGGAACCGGAAACTTTCTTTTATGAGATTTAAATATGACCCTTGGCCAGCTGTGCCTTCCGTGCCCAGAGATACCGTAATCCGGCAAACGCAAAAGTAATTTAATCGTCTTTAGAATGCATCTTGTAACATACTTTGCATACTTTGACATACGTCTTTGTGGCCGACACATTTTGCCATGATTTCCGGGTCATGACTCGACGAAAAAAAATCGGTTCGCGACTCCCGACTATTACGGTAGTGAAATACCGTATGCCTCTACTGATAACAATGATATTGATTGCCCTAGGTGATCTCCCAACCGTTCTTTCCGTTGTTATTTGGTCACCCCCACCTCCCCTCTTACTGGGAGTTCAAGAAAAGCTCATTTCTTTTCATTTCAGCCGATCCGGAGGGTGCTGCTAGGCGGTACTTCATCTCCGAGCCATCCTGCCTGAGCACGCTCCGCTTGTGGGTTCGGTCGATGCTCGAGAAGGTTGGGCTTCTTTCAGTAATCAATGCCTATTCTGTCTCCCGGGTGTCCGTAAAAGGCTGTAAATCACTTGATATTTAACAGAAGATGTGGAATCTTGAAAAATACATGTCATTGCAGTTCGGCATCTGCCCCAACGCCGTGGGGATCGATGAGGTTGTCAAGTGCCCGCACTGCAGGCCATTGAGTTCGGTACGTTCTCAACTTATCGTCTTCCTATAGGATACAGTAAATCTCAATAGAACAAGGTCGTAACGAAACTTCGGGGGGGGGGACAAAACGTTAACGGATCATTACTTGGTTGAGAGTTAACTCAGGGCAATGAAAGTTGTATCATTGATATCATTAGAGGGATACGGTATTTCACTGCCGTAATCGTCGGGATTCGCGAACTGAATTTGTTTCATCGATCCATGACCTGGGGTCATGGTAAATGTGTAAGGGTCGACAAAAAGTATCTTCTAAAAAAGGGTGTTAGCGCATCCGGGCATGAACAGTAACCCGAACTACCGCAGTCCATGAACAGCAAACTGATTTTTTTCCAAAGATAAATTCGATCTTTGGTCGGTTGTGCCAAGTGTAAGCTGACATGTTACCGTAACCCTAGATACCGTACTCTGGGAATCGCAAACTGACTTTATTTACAAAATGCCTTTTAAAAATCGAATAAAGTCAGTTTGCGATTTCCTGATTCGGGTATCTCGGGCTACGGTAGCATGCCTGGTTACTGTAGGCACAACTGGTCAACGATCAAATTTATAGTTCACATGTTGAAAGAAAGTCAGTTCGCGAAACCCGGACTACGATAGTTCGGGTTTCTGTTCATCTGTCATACACTTTGGTATAAGGAAGATTTTGAACTATGACCCCGGGTCATGGTCCTTTTAAAAAATCACATCGCGATTCCCGACGATTACGGTTGTGAAATACCGTATGCCTTTACTGATAACAATGGCACAATATTGATTGCTCTAGGTCAACTCCCAACCGAGTTGTGATCCATTAACGTTTTGATCGTTTACGTTTCGAAATCCCCCGAAACTTCATTGCTCTTGCACTTGTGGAGTTCAACTTAGTACAATGAATCCTTCCAGGGGCAGTCGGGCTCGTCCGATGGACCGCCTCCACAGAGTGACGATGACGATGACCAGCCGCCGGCGCCCAAGAAGCTCAAGAAGCGCCCTTCCTCCTCCTCTACTCCACTCAATGGCGCCAATGACCCGACTTCGCGTCAGCAGGACCAGCCACAGGCCTCGAGTGGCCAGTCGCCGAAAGGACATCACCACCAGCAGAAGCAGATGAGGAGGCAACTCAAGAAGAAGCAGCTGTTGCAGCAGCCATCGTTGAGTGGTGCTCCGCAGCTGCAGCAGTTCATGGAGGAGCAATCTGTCAGTGAAGTCACTGCAGCCGTTGCAGCCTGTGTGTCCAGTGCAGCACCTCCCAATCCGCCAAGCCAACTGCAACTGGTCAAGAAGGAGCAGCCATCCGACTCCGCCTCTCCCATTGTGCAGCAGCTGCATCAGCAGAGAAGCCCTCCTGGAGAAGAGTCGAGGAGAAGCGAGGACGAGGAGAAGCCCGTCCCCAGAGATGAACGACGTGAGCAGGCTCTTCCGGGACACAAGACTCCCCAGCAGCAGCGACCCAAGGAGGAGGAGGAGGAGAAGATATGGCAGCAGCAGCAGACTCTTCCTCGAGTGGAGCAGCAGCTTGCGCAAGGAAGTCGAAGAGCAGAGCAGCCGGTGCAAGTGAGTCTCGATGGGAGGCGGAGGGGGAAAATCGATAGTTGAATTTATCACGAAAAACAAACCTAGGATACTGGTTACTATAGGATGATGCATAGATCCACACAATGCGAAACGGTTTTGGGGTCAACGTAAACTTCTCTTATACAGATGTCGACGGTTCCGCTCGAGGATCCTCAACACCATCCACGGCAGCAGCCTCTTCATCGAGTGGAACAACAACACCAGTTCGTTCTCGGCCGTGGAGATCAGCGAAGCCATCTGGTGAGCCTCAGTCTCTCCGGAACAATAGTTTGGGCAGATGTATTGACTACAGAACACAGTATTTCCTTTACAGGATCAGCAGAAGCCCCATCAGCGCCCACCGAAGGAGGAGCAGCATCACCCGAGTCTGGAGGCGCACGAGGCGTTCATACTGCAGATGCAGGAGCACCTGCGAGCAAATGAGAAGCAGCAGCATCAGTCTCATCCTCACCCGAGCCTGGAGGCGCACCAGGAGTTTCTGCAGCAGCTGCAGCAGCAATTGCGAACAGAGGAGGAGGAGCAGCAACGGCATCAGATTCATCCTCACCCTCAGCCGAGACACGAGGCGTACGAGGCGTTCCGGCTGCAGTTCCAGCTGCAGCAGCTGCAGCAGCAACTGCAGTCCACTCCCGCCGCCCCGCAGTGAGTTCACTGATAGGTTCTTGAAATGGTATTTACTGGCTGATACTGTACCCATAGCTTGATCACTTACTAGGGAGTTCAATGGCACTAGCAGAAGATTTCAAGTTGAAAATGACTGTGAAAGTGTCCAATAAGATGTTTATTTGAACGATTTTGATAGATTTCTTTCAGCTCCGGGGCTCTCATTCCGCTACCAGCGGCACAAGTCTGCCAGACTCCGTTCCATCTGCCTGCTTCTTTTCCCTCTCTTTCCTCTCTTCCTTCTCTTCCTCGTCACCAATCCCAGCCTTCATCCCAACCTTCTCATCTCCTCCCAACTCATACTCCAATCCCCTCTCATCTCTCCCATCCTCTTCTCCCCTCAATCGGCGGAGCCAAGAGGTGGGCACATTTTTTTTTCTAAGGTGTCCATCATTTTATGCTGATCAAATGCACTGAAGATCTCAGTTTTGGCTCTGATTGAAATAAGTTTCGAGTTAAAAATAATAAGCAACGATCCATTTAGACAACTGGACCGCTCGAATCCCTACACCCCCGTCTACAGAGTTGCCCAGATGCTCAATGATTATGAGGCGAGGTGAGAGGCTGATGATTATTCACTCAGTAACGAGTCAGTAAATAGATCGTTAATCAGCCGAACTAGTTTATGACATTATTGAGAAAAAAATGAACAACTAAAATATATTTTGCAGGAAAGCCGAGCGGGAGAAGCGCGATCTCCCATCCACCTCTGCAGTCTTGAGGTAATTAGCTACGGAAACTCCGTCATCATCTTGCCACTTTCATGATCTTATCAATTTCACTACGACCCTAGTCTCCATTCTGATTCTTTTGACGAGTATCACTCTAATGAATGAAATGATGATGTAATGATCAGCGACTAAAAAATATTACATTGCAGCTCCTCCTCTTCGTCCTCTGCTGTCGTCCATCCAGAAGCAGGGGCTGCAGCTTCTGAAGCTGCAGAAACTGCTGCAACGGCTTTAACAGCATTAGCTGCAGAACAAGCTTCTGCAGCAGCCGAAGCGGCGACGATGACCTGCGCCCGCATCAGGGAATTCACGTCCACCAAGCCGAAGGTATGTCACACTTTATCTCTGTCGGAGATGATGGTGCGCGACGGAACACAACAGTTCATTGATACGGGTAGTTCAGTGGTAGAGCTCCTACCCGGTAAGCGGAAGCCTCGGGTTCGATACCCGGTCCGTGCCATAACCTTTACTGTCATGCGATGATCACAGTTCATTGAGTACTTGCAGGCTTCGAAGTCGTCGTCGTGCTCAGCACCATTGCCGTGATCATCAACTTCGTTCATCAGCATCTTCACTCTCCCTCGTTCCATCTTCCTTCTCTTTCATTCTACCCTCAGTCTGTTCTCCATCCCATCCCCGTCTCCTGAGTCGTCGTCGTGATCAACTTCTTCCTCAAGGATCATCATCTGCATCACTAACATCGTCCTTCCTATCTTGCCCCAGTCTCCCTGCTGTTCTCCCTTCGATGCTTACGTGATATTGTTCTTTTCACCTGTAATCCCTCGATCTTTACTGTGTTATTCTTCGCACCCTTATAATCGTTCCCCACGAGTTTCTCCATTCATCGTTATCGTATCTGATATGCTCCATTCTTTACTAACTTGTCCTTGCAATTTCTCAGTGATACTCTGATAATTATTGCCATGATCATCATCTTCATCACGCCGATCATCAGTTCAATCTCCCTCAATATATCTTCCTTCTCTCTCGTTCTATCCTCAGTCTGTTGTCCATTACATACTCGCGTCTCCTGAGATCATTTCGTCCTGCTCGTGAGCAAAAGAACACTTTCATTCTTCGTCAGTTACCATTTTTCTGTTATTTGATTTACACTCTACTTACTCTGCTCATTGCTTTATTTGGTTTCACATTTTCACTGCTAAAGTTTGGAAGATCAATGCGTTGATGTGCTGTATTTTCGATTTATACTTGCAATATTCTTCTTTCTCTATTTGGTTACTCATATCTGTCACTGTATTTGCCGTTACCCATACCCACCCTACTTACTCATACAACGAAATTGAGCATGGTTCTTATTCAAATTCGCTTATTCAATTTTTAACATTGGCAAAATGTTGTTTATTGTAGCCAATTTTCCGCATCGACTGTTTTTACTTGTTTTCATTCCATGATTATTCATTCCGTTTCATCATTGCACGATTGCTTTCTCGCCATGCTTTATGTTGTTCTCGTATTTACTCAATAGTCGTCTATTCATAAAGACCAAGAAATACGTTGTTGTTAGAACTGAAAATTCAATGCCGATAGATTGAATATTTAAGCCAACTTTCTACTAGGTGGTTTCTATCAGTTGACCAACTGCGATGCCCTGCACGCCACACTTTCTCTGACAAGTTCTACCTCACTTTGTGAGGTAGAACTGCATCTCGGATAGGTTCTTCTCCTTAGTCAGAGACGGGCGGAACTGCTGACAGTGCAAAACACTTACACAAACCAAACGCATACCGTGAAATGAACCTAGATACAATTCTTCAGTGCATAGGTTTTTTTAAGCCGCGTAGCCTCCCAACAATTTATTGAATCTTTATACCGGTTTGCTAGATAGTAGATGATTTATATCAGTTGACCAATTGAGATGCTCGGCACGCCACACTTTCCCTGAGGTAGAACTGCATCTCGGAGAGGTTTTCGTAGTGCATTATGAAAGGACGAGCGGAGTGGGCCTGATGTGACTTTTCAAGTCATTTTTTATCAGATTTTTTAACGGTGAATGGCTTAATTTCGGTAGAAGAAGTGATAACCAAAAAACATTAGTGAATGTGAACTCACCCTCTCTGCAGCATGGTAGAAAGAGGGCGCAATCGCTCTCTCTGTGTAGCGCTCGCAATTTCCAGTTATTTTGCACCTGGGAACATCCCATTTCTTATTTTTTGCAAACTCTTTCGGATAGAATGTTCAAACAATTTTGAAAAGGCACTCATCGAGCAATGACGTGTATTGAAATACAAAATCGATACGAATCGGCAAGAATCGTAATGCGTTATGAGCGCAAGTGCCATAACCTAGTTGAACGGGAAGAAGCTCACGTCTCGCTAGTGGGAAAGCGCTTCAGGCAGTGCTTCTGGTTGTCCTCATTACACTCCAGATAGATTTGAACGCGCGTTGCTCGGCCGGGACACTTGAAAAGCTATTCTTAGTGTCTCAAAGAAACTAACTTGATTATTGGTAAAGATGCAAAGGAGAACTAGACATTCTTACATCCTGATCAACGGACGAACTTGCCCTTCTTATCGATCGACGTTCCGTTGACGTGCTTGGATTTGCCTGAAACGATCAGTATAGTAGAGAATTTCCCCGCTACTACTCTATCCGCAAACATTAGCGAAAAGCTTGTCACCTCTCTTATCTGCCTTGACAACAATCACGGTTGCCTTAGGGATGAACTTCTTGCCTTCGTCCTGGCAGAAGACGTTGCCTTGAACGTGAACCTGCCATTATAATTAATTAGTGAATCAAAAACGCGTCCATCATTCCTCCTTGATCGAAACAGAACATTTTAACAGAGTGATTTATGATTTCAGTATCAATTGTTCGATGAAAACGTTCCCTTAATGCGTCCTTCATAAACGCAGAGCTTTCCAACTGAGCTTTTGAATCTAACAAAGAAAAAAGGAGTAAGTAACACACCGATCGTTTAAAACATCAGTTAACATGTCCGAAGATTGAGAGAAAAAGGCGAAGTCTTATAGAAGAAGGAGAAGTATCCTGATCATTCTCATGGTTCTGATGTCTCTCCTCTATATCGTTTAACATGTCCGAAGATTGAAAAGAGTCGTCGAAATCTTAGAGAAGGAGGAGAAGTACCCTGATCGTTCTCATGCTTCTGATATCCCTCCCCTACATCATTTAACATGTCCGAAGATTGAGAAAAGACTTCGAAGGCTTAGAGAAGGAGGAGAAGTACCCTGATCGTTCTCATGCTTCTGATATCCCTCCCCTACATCATTTAACATGTCCGAAGATTGAGAAAAGACTTCGAAGGCTTAGAGAAGGAGGAGAAGTACCCTGATCATTATCATGCTTCTGATGTCTCTCCCCTTTATCGTTTAACATGTAGAAAGATTGAGAGAAGACGTCGACGTCTTAGAGAAGAAGGAGAAAAACCTTGATCAGAGAATGATCAGGGTACTTCTTCTTTTAGGAAGAAGTTTAGATTTTGTTCCTATTGGCTTCGTGATATCAGCTATATGCTTCGCATCGTTTCAAGATTGTTGCGCCGCAAAGAGAGTTTATGATTAAATCAATTTAAGCCATTTTGCAATCTCCATCCTCTTACTAACATTCGGAATGGTTTTTTGAGAAAGAGGAATGGTTAGGGTAGAAGTGATAAGTCTTTGATCATTCGTAATCTTCTCATATCCTTCCTTTCGTCGCTCTACGTTCGAACAGGGTGAGAGAATAAGAGAAACGATTTAGGAAGAAGTAAAGGGTTTCATTCTGGTGGCTTCGTGATATCAGCTAAATGCTTTCCATCATTTCAAGATTGTTGCGCCGCAAAGAGAGTTTATGATTAAATCAATTTAAGCCATTTTGCAATCTCCATCCTCTTACTAACATTCGGAATGGTTTTTTGAGAAAGAGGAATGGTTAGGGTAGAAGTGATAAGTCTTTGATCATTCGTAATCTTCTCCTGTCCTTCCTTTCGTCGCTCTGCGTTCGGAAAGTATGAGAGAAGAAGAGAAACGATTTAGGAAGAAGAAAAGGGTTTCATTCTGGTGGCTTCGTGATATCAGCTAAATGCTTTCCATCATTTCAAGATTGTTGCGCCGCAAAGAGAGTTTATGATTAAATCAATTCAAGCCATTTTGCCATCTCCATCCTCTTACTAACATTCGGAATGGTTTTTTGAGAAAGAGGAATGGTTAGGGTAGAAGTGATAATTCTTTGATCATTCGTAATTTTCTCCTATCCTTCCTTTCGTCGCTCTACGTTCGAACAGGGTGAGAGAATAAGAGAAACGATTTAGGAAGAAGTAAAGGGTTTCATTCTGGTGGCTTCGTGATATCAGCTAAATTCTTCGCATCGTTTCAAGATTGTTGCGCCGCAAAGAGAGTTTATGATTAAATCAATTCAAGCCATTTTGCAATCTCCATCCTCTTACTAACATTCGGAATGGTTTTTTGAGAAAGAGGAATGGTTAGGGTAGAAGTGATAAGTCTTTGATCATTCGTAATTTTCTCCTATCCTTCCTTTCGTCGCTCTACGTTCGAACAGGGTGAGAGAATAAGAGAAACGATTTAGGAAGAATTTAAGGTTTTGTTCCTGGTGTCTTCGAGATATCAGCTAAATTCTTCGCATCGTTTCAAGATTGTTGCGCCGCAAAGAGAGTTTATGATTAAATCAATTCAAGCCATTTTGCAATCTCCATCCTCTTACTAACATTCGGAATGGTTTTTTGAGAAAGAGCAATGGTTAGGGTAGAAGTGATAAGTCTTTGATCATTCGTAATCTTCTCATATGAGGCTGTTTTTTTAGAGTCGAGTAAGTCCGGCAAGGTCTGGCACAGCTCAAAAAGATCGTACTTCCCAAGCCGTGTAATTTTTGGTTCTAGAGAGTGCTGAAGACGATAGACACTTCTATTTTTCATTTTTGGACCCCCTTGGTGCCCTTTGCGGTCGCGAGTCAGAAACAAGTTTGGTGGGATTTCTGGAGGAAATTAGCAGGAGGGGAAATTAGTAGTAGCGATTCGGTGCCGATTCGTTTGCCAACCCCGCGGAACGAATGATGTGTGCAATTGTATGGAAGTCCCCATTCTGTTAGTCCACGCTTGATGAACATTCCGGGAGCATTTCTAATCATTTTAGTTACTCAGTAGCGATTCGTTGCCAACCCCGCGGAGCGAATTATGTGTGCATTTGGATGGAACTTTCCATTCTGTTAGTCCACGCTCGATGAACATTCCAGTAGGATTTCTAATAATATTAGTTACTCGGTGGCGATTCGTTGCCAACTCCGCGGAACGAATGATATGTGCAATTGGATGGAACTCCCCATTCTGTTAGTCCACGCTCGATGAACATTCCATTAGCATTTCTAATCATTTTAGTTACTCAGTGGCGATTCGTTGCCAACCCCGCGGGGCGAATGATATGTGCAATTGGATGGAACTCCCCATTCTGTTAGTCCACGCTCGATGAACATTACATTAGCATTTCTAATCATTTTAGTTACTCAGTGGCGATTCGTTGCCAACCCCGCGAAACGAATGATATGCGCAATTGGATGGACCTCCCCATTCTGTTAGTCCACGCTCGATGAACATTCCAGGAGCATTTCTTATCATTTTAGTTACTCAGTAGCGATTCGTTAGGAGAAGGACGGATGCAATTCTGTCCAGATCCGTCGACGATGAGTCATTATCACAGAACAAGCAGGAACTGTGCCTGTCTTCTTCCTCTCTTCTTCATCACTCTCCTTCATATTCCTCCTCTCCTTCTTCATCATCTTCTCTACTCATGGAGTAGCCACAGCAGCAACGACTGGATGGAATTATCTCAGCAGCAAACGTACTCACACCCTCTCCTCACAATTCCACTCTAGACCAATCGAGGTGAGTGCTTCCTCTTCTCAATTGTTCAAATAGGTTTACGTATAAAAGAACTCATTGCAGCCCCTCCTCCCCGACCTCGCTCGATTCTCTTCAACTGACTCCTCTATCCACCTCCCTCGCGACGGCTTTTTCTCATACCCAATCGAGGTGAGCATATCATGCAGTGGTCCTGAGCGTTTTATAACGATCATTAACTACATCCCCTTCTCCCCGTCCTTGAGTGATTCTCATCAACTTTCTCCTCTATCCAACTCCCTCGTTATCCTTTCAACTTCTACTCAGACCCAAGCAAGACGCTGCCTCTTGTCTAATGTTAAAATGCATTCCTGCTCCATTAGGGGATCCTGATCATGATAGAAATTTGACCCATTGCAGAATTTCCTGGCCGTCTCATTCGCTGGAGACGCAGACCGCTCCTCTCGGTACCTCTTCCGCTTCAACTCAAACCCAGCCGAGGTGAGTGCTGTTCAACTGTTGAGTTGGTGGCACTTATCGACATCCCCTAAGCGGATGTCTTTTGAGCATTGAACGCGAGTGAATACTTGTCCGTTGCATCGACATTTCTTCAATTCCGATCGCTACTGCGATAGTTGCTGCAAGTGTCGATGCAGCAGTCAAGCGGACTGATGAGTCGTCTGCAGGTGCTTACGCACCCGATATGAATAGCGTCGTCTTCTCTTTCTTCATTCAGCACCACATGCTCGAGCTTCAGAATGAAAAACGATTTCATCTCCTTAGTAATAATTCATGAATTGTGATTTGATTCGAGAAACAACAAATAGAAAAGGGTCTGAACCGTGAGGCTGGCCAAAGAGCAGATATTTCAGTTAAAACACTTTCTTGAGCTTACATCTCATAAGCACTGGCCAGGAGAAGAGCGAGGGGACTTTTCGGTAGGGGGGCATTTCGGAAGTGGGGGGACATTTCGGTAAGGGGACATTTCGGTAGCGCGCGCAGGGGACATTTCGGAGAGAGAGAGGTGACAATTCGGTAGGGCCCCTCCTTACTATGTCGTGTTAATGTACTCCATGATTCTTCGCTGTTTCCTATTGCTCTTGTTCACCTGATTTTGTAGAAATCTTTTCGATTACTTTCCGAATAATCATTGTTTTATGACTGTCCCGACTCGGTCAGCATCTTGGTGCATTTACTGCTCTACTTCGATTTAAAAAAAACATCTATCTACTTTTTTAGTTTTAGAATCCATGACTATGATTGTCTTTCTACTCTTTTAATCGCCTTTCTATCCAATTAAGTACTGTTTCTAAACTCTCCTTCAATTCAATTCTCTGTTTTTCTAACTGCTCGAATTTTCGTTGAAGGTGTGTTTACTGAATAAACTTTGCATAAGTGAGAAGTGCTATCTCACATTCCCATTATCACTCTCTTTCTCTAGACTACCCTCCCTTCCCCTCCCCCTAATAATAATATAACAATTAATAAGTACAGTGTACTCAACTAGCCAATGAGCACGTGAGGAGAGCTCTCTTCCACTCCCGTTCTCTCTCTCATTTCTTTACCCAACCCTCTCCTCCTCCCTCATCTCTCCTTCTCTCCTTCGCCCACTCATTGGTCTTTCTCCCTTGTGAATTGCTCTTCACTTTTCTCTCTTTTCACGCTCCTTTCCAGTTTTGAGCATTTTTCTTCTCTCAACTAAGAATGATAGTGCATTGCTCTTTCTTTGTCCAACTTGCACCAAGGTCCAACTCCCATTATCACTCTCTTCCCTCTTTCTTGAATGACGCATACGTAGGTGGAAGCTAATAAGGACTTTATAGTTCCTTGTTTTGACTATGGTTACTCGTTCTACTCCTTCTTTTCCATTAACGTTTCGTGTTTTGCAAAGCGTCTTATGTGCGTAATAGTCATCTCTTCATTCCCTCCTTTTTCTTATCATTATCAGTGTGGGAGGAAAAATATTTGATCACGTGATCATTGTATCGTTGAATTTTCGTTCCAGTGTTGACTTGTGCCTGGTGTACTTGTCGCAAGACTATATTTGCTAGAATCATGGAATGGAGAGAGCGAATGTTTATCGCGCTCGAATAACAGCTCTATTAGTTTTGCGCACTCTCTAGCATCTCTGACAAGTGAGAGATTCTGGATCTCTCCATTTCGCATATTCTCTCGCTCTGTTTATGAATTTTCTGCACTGGCCGAAAGAGCCCTTTGCCACGTATCCTTTCCTTCCTCTTCTCCTCAGTTTACACCATTCCTCTCTCCACTTCTCCCTTCCACTCTTATCGGTCACACTCCTCTATCCCGCTGCCTCTTCATTCCGCGCGGTCTCTCCTCCGTAGGAAACGTCATTGGCTCTCTAATCGCGGAAAATGCTGATAGGGGGGAATAGCCCGAGCGTGGCTCGTCCCCTCTTCTTTCTCGACTTATCACGCTTGTTATCTAAATTCTCGTCCTTCCCACTACTTCTTCATCTCAACGTTTCGATCTGTATGATCTCGTACAAATAGCAGCCTCAATTTCGTTCATAGTCTCGATGCGTCTCGTTCAATCGCGCAAAGTACAAACAATAAATCACATTCTCTTCATTCAGCAAACTCCAAAGGCGAAATGTGCAGAAAGTGCGAGGAGCGGAAGAAAGCAGTCCGTCGTCGATCTCTTCGTCTTCGTTGCCCTCTACCGGTGAAAAAGAAGGCACACGAGCCTACGAAGTGGGACAGTGAGGGAAGGCCGATGTGGAACATCGACATAATCTTGGATAAGGAAGTGAGTGCATCATCTCTTCGTATTACCATTCTATCCACTTGGATACCGTAGTTAAAAAGAACAAACTGCAGGTCGAACCTGATGGAACCGTATTCTACTGGGTCAAGTGGGAGCATGACGGGCATAAGGGGAATTCATGGGTCAAGATGGACGACTGCGAGGAGGGAGCGCAATGCAAGGACATCCTCGACTTCGAGGAGTACGGTGGACTCATTTCTTGCTTTATAGCTCAGTTTCATTGACATGATCTCTTTGATTGTACATCCATGTGACATCTTAATTGAATATTAACGCAGTAATGGTATTGAGAAACTGTTGCCGACGGTAGCCGCTAGATTCATCTCCAGCACATCTTTACCTAATCTTGGTTAATAAAGCGTATTGAATCGAGAAGCGATAGCCCATATTGAAAACCACACGTTATCCTTTCAGGGTTTTCGCCGATCGTCTGCCCAAGTGCGACTGGCGAATCAGACTAGAGAGGGAGGATAAGGTCCATGTGAGTACCTTACGTTATTTATTTGACTTTTTGACACGGAATAGGCCCAGTTATTGTTGATGACGTTTTGTGAAAGTTTCTTGTTCTAAAACTTCTATAATCGCTTCTCGTTCCAGAAGAAAAAGCATAATATGGCACGTATGAGGTGGAGAACAAAGAGAAGAGCGGGGCAGAAACCAAATCTGGGAGGTGCATAATCAGTCTCAGGTTGATCTGACATTCTTTAATGCTTAGTATAGCGAGAAAATGAACGAGAGGAGGGTGATGAATGACTATTTTACTAGGAGGAGCTCGTGGTGGAGCAGCAATGAGTGGAGGACCTGCACATCCCACTTCTGACGCTATAGCTTCCGCTGCAATTCGTGGTGGAAGAAGTGGTGGAGGAGCAAGAGGAGCAAGAGGAGGTCGTTCAACTCGCCGTACTACGGTTCAACCAACTCTCCCCGCTCATCATAGTCTATCGGAGAGTGAAAAATCGGAAGACGGCGATGGAACGAATCAGCTCAACGGCCCTCCTGCTCAACCCACTGATTCGGGCGATTCGATGAATATAGTGAGCAACTTTCTCGGAGCAGTGGAGCGTTCGCCTCGTGGAGATTCCTCTTCGATACCCATGGAATACGACTCAGAGGAAAGTGAAGAGACGAACGCTCTACTCGATGAGGTATTAATTTCTTCACTTTGTCTCGCTAAGCCATTTCCATCTCGAAACTGTTAGAGTAGAAAATTCAGATGTCGGCTCGGGGTGGAGAAGAGTCGATTGAGATGGGACCGCAAGCTGAGGACAAGGACATCGACGAAGAACCTATGCACCAGGTTAGCAATAAGTTGGAGGGAGAGGTTAGTAGAATAATTTGAGAACTTGCACCTACAGAAAAAAAACAGTAGTAACTGGGATAAATCATCATCTCATTGAAGGATTCTCTCGAATCTAATATTCTTCCTCCTCTGTCATCCTCTCCATTTCTTCCATTCAACTGGCCAACTCACTTGGGAAACGGAGGAGGAGAACCCGCTCCTCTTCAGTGCTTCTGGACGGTAAGCCTCCCTGTTCATTGAATTCATTCCGGTGATAAGGTTTATACAATTCACTGTACCTCAAAAACGACTATCTATATTCAGAGGCGTCTTGGTCCCTTCATCAACCCCTTCGTGAATCAAGTCGGCAAGGCTCTTGTCGCACCAGATCCCAGGAGTTAGTTTGACAGACTCAAAGCAATTTTCATACTTAGCGAGCAACGACGAACAACCGGTTACGAAGTAGCAAACTACGATCATCATCACTAAAACTAGAACCCGCCTTCAGTTTCTTTGTAGAGCGATGATGTATTTTTCACTTTCAGGAGAAAAGTCGAACACTGTGGGCATTATCGAGGCTGTTATGGGGCCATTCATTAAGGTCAAGTTGTTGAATTTCTTGTTAAAATAATTCACTTTTCAGATTTTTGTTATTGGTATGGACCCGCGATTGAGCAGATGGATCTATTCTACTGAGAACGTTCTTAGACCATTCAAGTAGGTCACGATAGAACAAGTTGTGGTGCTACAAGGTAGGATTACGAAATACAATTCTTCAGGGATTTCGATCGCCAGGAGATCGAAGCTCCCAAGTGTGGGCTGACAACCGATGGAACATATGAGTGAGCGATTTCAAGAACTTTCTTACGATAAAAAATATAACTTAAACTTAATCCCACGAGTAATGCAGGGCTATCGTGAGCAAGTTCATGAAGGAAGGAGCGATCGAGCGGGTGCCGGATGAATGCTTCGAGCAGCAAACCACAATGACGAGCTGGCCTTCTCCGTTTCTCAATGAAAAACTAAAGGTATTCAATCGCATTAGTTCCGCCAAGAAGACATTCACATTTCCAGGTTGGGAACAAATTGGAATCGTTCCATCCTCTCCTCGAAGATATCTTCTTCCGTCCTAGCACTGTCACTAGAGTGTATGAGGATCGTCATGTGAGTTCCCCGCCCAGCTTATCGATTTCTGAATAGCTTGGTGCAACTGATCGTTGCGACAATTCTCTTACAACGTTCTTCTCAACGAGCGAGTAACTTTATTTCAGAGTGTCCGGATCAAATTCGATGGAAGCAGTGAAGAAATGGTAATTTTTTTAATCTTTCAAAAACGTTTAGGATGCCCGAAAAGCTCCAAGAACTAGCTTGTTCCTTTTGTATGATGAGAACAAGCAAGAATGTTTCAAATGTGGCATGTTAATACATATTTCCAGAGGACACAATACGACAGCCATCTCCTCTTCCCGTGTGGCTTCGCGGCTGCAATCGGATGGAAGTGCGCCCTGAAGACCACGACTGCTGCGAACCGAGGTCAGAACTCTTCCTTCTCTTAAGACACAGCAGACACACACACTTTCTCCCCAAAGTGTTGATATTAAAATAATAATCGTTTTCAGGAGAGGAGGCGTCTTCTACCCCAGTGCCTGAAGAGAACCAAGGACCATGCACAGGAATGTTGAGGAGCGGAACCAGCGATTCATCTGGTAAATGGATTCGCACGAATGAGGTGAAGGCAACCAGAACATTAAAAAATGAAGTCGATAGAACCACCTCACTTCTGGATAAGAGAAAATGTGTCCAATGAGTGAAGGAGATACGTAATACGGTTTTCCATGATACATATAGTGGTGATCACTGCTGTGCTGGATATCATTACTCGCTTTCGAATCGTTTCGAACTGGATTGAAGAGAACAGTTCAATTCAGAAATCTATTCTGAAATTCCTCCCGTCTCCTGCCTTCGCTAAACGCATGCTCGCTCCCGTTGACACTTCGATTAATGATGACCATACTGTGCAGTCTAGACGGGTGGATTCGAGGGAGGTAAGTGATGGAAGTCTACTGCGTGACTTCAATGAAACCACCAATCTGAGCGCTGATTGCAGGTCATCGTTCGATCTGCTCTCAATTCCATCACCGGTTCCCCTTCGATGAATGGGACAGCGATGAAGAAGCCAGTTGATTCGAGTTCCCATACAGCCTCTTCTCTTACACACACTCCTTCGTTCATAGTAGTTCCTTCTTCGAAAAGTGGAAAAGCGAAGAAAAAGCCAGATGATCAGAACAAGGTGAGTAAGGTGAAGCGAACTCCGAATGGGGTGGGACGCACTTTCTCAATCGAACCGTTCATTTTAGACCACGCCCACTTATCACAACCAGTTTCTGATCTCTTGATTCTGATGCATTCAGACAGCCGCCCAAGCAGAGAACCTTGCTCCCTCGACTCGCAATACTCGCATTGATTCGGGAGATATCGCTATCACCGAAGAGTTCGTTCAAGACGAGAAGAGAAAGAATTTCGCGACAGTTAGTTATGCATGCAACAGAAGCTCTAGATAAATATTTTTTGATGGGTTGACCATCACAAAGAGGATATGATTGCAGCATCCTTTCGAACTGCCATCGGACTCAGCAGCAGTGAAGGAGCAAAGAGTGAAGGCGCATGAGAAGAGACCCGCGAAGGTTCGTTTGAATGTGTTGAAATCCTGTTCGCTTACCTAGAATACAGGTATGATATTCAGAGAAGTTAGAATAGTCAGCTTGTAATTACAGAGAACTTCCCATCTTGTCTCAACTTCCCAAGTGCATTTCGACGATGAATCGGATGATAAGACAATGCCAAAGGTTTGATACTTTAATTTTCCAGTATAAGCATTAGGCAAAGATACGCGGCCGATAGAAAGAATAAGGGGATTCCAAGTAAAGAAGCGATTCTGAATCCGTTGTTCCAGCTACGTGCTATGTCTTCTGTTGCAACGTACGATGCGATGGGTCTGCAAGTGCATGGTAAGGTTTTGTTAATTGTTTACCAACCTTCTTTCCCAATTCCTTTCGTTCGAATGCATTCATAACTTGGAAGACGTGATAAAATATTGTTGCAGATGTCATTTTCAAGCGACAGCCGCCGCCTTACTCCTCGAAGTCTCTGCACAGGCATAACATTGTGATTCAGTGAGTTTAAAACATGGGCTCACTCCTAAAGTTCTTCCCTGTTACTTCAACTGTAGCAATAAATGGAAAAATAAGATTGGCTCGAGACCAGTTTGTTTCGTTTATGTGAATGTGATCACATTTTAGTCGGGCTCCCATCAGACGGCCACCGGCCAACGTCGTTCGCGCTCCTTCCGTCAATGCGCCTGCACGGCTTCATCGGTGAGCCTACCTTTTTAATCGCGGAAAAGAACGACATCAATCTAGCTTGTAATTCACGTTTTCACCCTGTCTCCTGCAAGATCAGGCCTGAACATTGAGCCTATCCCTGGAAAAGAAAGCCATTGCAGTGCACCCATCCGTGATCCCGCTCCCTATGGTCCTCCGCAACCAGTGTCGCAAGTGGTTATCACTCCTCCTCGTCCAACTCCTTTCTCGCCCATGTTTGTTATCAATGGTGACTTGTTTGTAGAATCCTAACGACTATGATAAGGAATATTAGGAAAATTGTCCTAATCTGTCTAATAATCGATTACTTTTACAGTGTTTCCTCCGTCCCCGATGTGACATTCGGGCCATATCGTCTTTCTGCTTCCACTGATCAATCGATATCGAATCGTGGACCGTTTGGAGTGAATCGGTGGGCGCGAACTGTTCGATTCCATCCAGTTTCATAACTAGTCCGATTTTTTGCTACCTATGGAATCAAGATTAGAGAGAAACTCAGAACCAATAAAGGTCCAATATTTTGAGTTGCAGCTTTTCAACTGCAACTGCAGCAGCTCGCACTGCACACACTAATGTCACTGGCGCTGCTGAAGTACAGCCTCCCCCTCCTCAGTAAACTTTCATTGCTAGTAGAAGCGAATTTGGCGATAGTACCCATCTCACAGCGTTCGTTCACTTCTTCGCATGGGTGTTTCGTATTTCGATTTGCTTGGTTTTAAGTTTTCCGATTCGCTATATCTTGTCCTTTGTTGTCTCCTTTGCCTTATTTGTTCTTAAATTTCGAGCCGAAAAATTTGACCAACCTCAATGTTTCTTTCACTACAGTAAACATATATGAACATTTGATTTGATTACCTTCATTTCCGATTGTGAACGCTTTCATCATCTTGTAATCGTTTCGGTAAATCTTTGTGAAGCCTTTCCTTGAAAGCAGTGCATCATTCCAATCAAACACTGAACAGAGAGTGAAAGCTTTCATTTAAGACCCACAGTGAACTAACAATGAAATAATAAATTTATTCGCAGTAAAGACGAAATAAGCACAATTGTTGGAGCAGACTGTAGTGGTAATTGCAAGATAAGGGTAACGGCTGATACAACTACGAATATAGGTAACTCAATTTAGAAAGAAGAAGAATATTAGCGAAATTTTTAGAGTGACTATGGCAGAAATCAGAATAGTGAAATAATGAAATGAATGAAACAGTTGAGCATAGAGAATTAGAATAAGAATATAATAGATGAGAGAGACAGGAATCAAGTGAGATGGGAGAAGCCGTGTGGCTGGAGAAGAGGATTAAAGGCGATGGGAGGAGTAGTGCTAGAGCGAGGCGAGCCATGATTACGCCGGCCTCAGAACTGACGATGAAGCCGAAGATTAGAGTGAACTGGATAGATCGCGGGCTGACTATGAATGAAGCGGAAGATTACAAAGTCGATGTCATGTCGATGCATCCAGGGCAGTGCAGCTGTTCGTCCACTCCGACAGCGTTAGGGCAGATGCCCAGCTTCAATGACACTAATTAATCGATATTTCTCTTTTATCAGTTCATAAATAAGTTATTACAATATAGAAAAACTAGCGACCTGCGGTCACTACGTGACCTTCGGCCGCTATCATGTTCACCGGGTTGCGTATTTTAAATGGGGATTTGAAAAGTGGGCCATTCATTAGGTTGCGTTGAGCGTTATCCAATTTTTTTTAGCCGAGTGCCCAACGTTTGATCTAGATTACATCATATTGCATAGTGATGACGAAATTCGAATTTTATTTTGCTGAAAGATTCGAGAGTTATTTGTCTACGCTGAACGAAGGTTGCTCATATACTAAGGTTAGGGACCGTACTGTCTCGTATAGCAATGTGAAAGGTTCGTGTGGATAGCAGTGCTCGAAAAAGTTGCGACTCCGCCACTTCGTGGCTCCGTCGCAACTTTTTCTCTCACTGCTATCCACACGAACCTTTCCACACATTGCC
>LS489038.1:113394-160932 GCA_900490845.1 Pristionchus japonicus | reverse complement strand
CTAATCGTCCGAATCGTTTTCACTGTTCTTGTTTTTGTTCTTGTTTTTGAAAATTGCTGTTCGTTGGTCAGGTGATCTAATACCTGAAAAACAGCTAGTAATAAAGGGGATATGTTCTGCAAAAGGGGGAGAATAAAGGACTAGGAGCGCGCGCACCAACCCCTTACCCTTGAATGTGCTCGAATGTTTCACAGTAAGATTGATTCACAGTCATCTCGAGCTTAGATCTATTGATCTGGTGGAAGAGCTCCATTGAAAACTACTAGTAGACTACACTGAAGTGAACGGAAATTAAACCATGTATTTGTCAGTTGATGAAATGGATGAGATGTAATCGTGATGAAACTAGAGAGTGCGCGCGCTCCAATCGCTGCTCCCTCCTCCCTTCCTCTCCCGCGGGTCTCTTACCCGGCGTGTCTAGCACGCGCGCTGGGCGTATAGTCTCTCAATCGCTCCTCTCTCACCGCTTCGCTGTCTCCATGTCCGAGAGGGAAACCTCTGCCCGGATGTTGCGCGGCCATTTTTGGAATACGAGCCTCCCCTTGGGGTGTGGCTCCTCCCCCACCTCCTAGTGGGAGGGGCGGAGTCAGGGGCGGGGTCTGGCACGGAACTAGGAAAGTGCCCAACTTCTTGCGTAAGGCAAACCGAGCAGACGAACTGGAGAGAATCTGAACGTTACCCGAAAGAAGTAGTTACTCTACTCAATCTGGACTCGCTTTCTATAGTCAGTCAAACAAGAGAGCGAGCGGAACTTGTTAAGTGTACACAAAATAATCGTTCGTTCCGTTCCATGTTATCAATAGTGGGAAATGGTGAGGGAAAGTGATAAACATGCGGAAGGACCGAGAAGAGCTGACGTGGCTATGGGGCGCAAGCTTTTTGTTTCATCATGTAGAGATGCGAGAAGAAGGGTAAAATGAAGAAATGGCGATTGCGCACACTATCAACGTTGCTAACCACGACTATTGATGAGGGGAGGAGCAGAGTGGCCCAAGTAGAAAACACAATGTGACCGTATTCAATGCGTATGTGAATTATTCAAGATCGGGGGCATAACGACATTGAGCAGGTTTACTTGAAAGACTAACGTTGTGAAACCAGGTCAGAGGGTTGGCCAAACACACGCTCATGGTCACCCGACGAAATGAGGAATACTCACAAGGCGTGAAAGTATCACGAAGGAGTGAAAGAAAGAAAGGAAGCGAGCGGGAAGGTCAAGGGATGTGAGGAATGTTCAATGAGCCGGCACAGAGAAGAGCAATGGAAAGACGATCAAGGGCTGAGTGAAATGAGAAGAGTAGAAAGGGTGGAAGAGAAGGAGGAAGAGAGGGCAGTTAACGAGGGGATGTGAGAGAGTGTACGAATAGAGGAGAGGGGAGGCTTGCACCTAACACGAGCGATGGGCCAACGCCTTCCATCTTACGTCAGTGAAATACTCTTAACAGTATTTTTTTTAAATTCATCTCATCAATGTGCTATTCAGTTATCAATTTAACCAATCTTTATAAAGAAAACGGTTGACCAATCAATACTGAGAGAAGCTTATTTTCAGTGTTCTGCCCATATTTCTCTGCAATGGAAATGCTTTATCTCCAAACGAGATTTAGAATCCTGTTCATCTCATCAATGTGCTACTCAGTTATCAATTTAACCAATCTTTATAGAGTTGGAGAAGAACGGTTGACCAATCAATACTGAGTGAAGCCTATTTGCTGTGTTTTGCCCATTTTCGATCCATTTCTCTGCAATGGAAATGCTTTATCTCCAAACGAGATTTAGAATCCTGTTCATCTCATCAATGTGCTACTCAGTTATCAATTTGAGCGATATTGATAAAGTTGGAGAAGAACTGTCGACCAATCAATACTAAGAGAAGCTTATTTTCAGTGTTTCGCCCATATTTCGATCCTTTTCTGCACAATCTAAATGTTTTACGAGAAACGGAATCTCTTTCAACACAACATAGTGCAACTTAAAATTAGTTTTCAACTTGAACGATTCATTTAAAGTTGGGCCCAAACAGAGGCTGGGGTTTTTGAAATTGGTTCTTTGCCGTGTACACGACGAATGCGAGATAGGCTGTTGCATAAGAATACAACTGAGACAAGCTTTATTGAAGAAAGCATTACATAGGTAGAGAGATTATTCATATCATACGATAACAAGATAATGAAATGATTCATACGAAAAGCACTAGTGTCCACAAGACGAGCTGAAGCAATTAAACAAATGAGAATATAATGAATTAACTAATTGTAAAGAAGAAAGAATTCTCATCGGGAGGTTCAAGAACGGTAAGAAATAGCAATTACGAGTAGACAAGAACGGAAGAACGGGTTGAGTAGAATTAGTGCATAAGAAGAATCAAATAAACTAGTAAGGATGCCATCTCATGCCATCATTTCTCGAATCCATGGCCAGAAGAAGGCTACTGAGGAGGAAGAGAGTTCTGACAAACTGGAGTGGCACGAGTGGCTGCATTTGATGGGGTAGGAACTGCAGCAGTTACAGTCGATGTAGAAGGGACAGTTTGATTGGATGAATTGAAGCTGCAATTTGATTTACTTGTACTGATTCTGAGCTTCTTTTTGCACTCCGTTTTTTGGGATTGAATCGATCGGAACTAAACAAGGATCAACCACTAGTTTCCGCTTACCGACTGACTCCGATCGACAGTCTAGAGGACGGCGAGATGCCAGAGAGGAGATTGGAGCTGCCCGTCCCTTCACGCCTCGAAGGAATGAAAGCACTGGAATAGAACGATATCGGGTTGTCACTAAACTATCTCCTTTCTTTCAGACTGCACTTTTTCACTTTCAAACACCCATAAATGAAACCACTCAAATAAGAAAGAAGTCATATGAGGAGCAGAAAGTGGAGGAGCGAGAAGTATTACCGATACAAGCAAGGGAGCTCCTATTGCTACTAACGAATGCCCAGAACATAAGCCAACCTGGCCGAAGAAGGAATCGATAGAGTCGAAGGTGGAAGAGGATGAGGAGTCGAATTCGGAGGAGCGAGACGAACAGGATATACGAGAGGAGGAGGAGGAGCAGAAGCAGGAACGCGGATGGGAGCACTGCAAGTATGTATTGCGAGAGGCAATTTGCGCGAGGCTGAACATTGAAGGATCTCGTTTTGTCGACAAACCACAAAATTGCATCCCATAGAATTGTATTTTTTACATTTTCTTCCAATAAAAAATATAACCGAGTTTACTGCAATCGCAGCACACCTGGACTGAGCGTGGTCGGGCTGCATCTGCTGTAGCTGCTTCTGGTGCCAATCCATTTGACTCCTCGAGTAGAGGTGGTCTTCGAGTGAGTGATGTCCGTTCAGAGCTGTCGGTGCAGTAGTCTGAGGCTGAATCTGCTTGTTTATCGCTTTCGCTGGCGCCTGAAAGTAGTTCAATGTGAGATTTAGTTGATGAGCAGGGTGTTCGTTATGTCGGTCTGTCAAATACTGAACAGGCTGTGGGCTTTCTGAGCAATTCTACTTTCGAAACTCTCTGTGTCTGAATGTTCTCTAACATAGCCCTGACATATATGCATGGTTTGTTATGCTTTGAGGGTTCCAGACCGTGACCTACACACCTTATTCTTTCGACATCGGGGATTCTGACAGGATTCTGACATGCCGATTGAGATCATGTTCCGGCAAGCTCCCATCTAGAATTTGGTTTAGTATAATTTTTTTTGCTCTTATCTCCGATTCGTCTTCGACAAATTCCATAACTTGATTCATGTGATGGTTCGAATCACATATTGATAATCACGCACCGCGCTGAGAATATTGCCGATTCTCTCTTTAGCCTGGCCGACATCAGTCGGCAGAGAGAGGGAGACTTCTCGATGATCCGTATGAGAGAGGCCTGCAAATGGATAGGATGGATTACGAATGGATGGATAACGAAACCCATATTTTTGATATAGACCTTCAACTCAATTGATGTGCAGGGCAACAGAAAGTGTTTAAACCGACGATTCCTACCAAATATGAAGGCTCTCGAGGTTGTTTTATCTGGGACCACTGCATATGCCTGAACCGCGTGCATTAGAAGCCTCTTATCGCTGGCGCAGTCGATCAACTGCAATATGGACATATTTGTGTCAATATTCGCCCGAAGAGTCATTCAAGAAGTATTCTGATGGGTAGCAGAAATGTAGTACGAAGGGTTGGTACTTTTTCTCTCATTTGAACAATGATTGCAAGACTAAGTTCAGCAGAATGCTTGAAAATCTACCATCAGTATGGTTGTTATCCAAAGTTGTGTCAGGGGCTGCTCTGCCGCTTTGCTTCGACGGAGACTGCAATTATGTATATTTCAGACAGTGTAAGCATAGAATGCATTTGATAGTCAGTATTTTTTTAGAGAAAAAGGTGTTATATAAAGCTTATTTACCTGAATCGAGCGGAATGGAAGTTGGGCCCACAATCACAATTGTGGTTGATGAAGAGAACTGCAAAAATTACATCTACCTCTCCTCACAAGTATTCGAAAGAATGAGGCATAGATTATGCAAAAATGATCACCATGAACGTCTCTCTCCTGCTCTTCGTCGGAAGCATTCGGAAGAATTGAATCGGAAGAAATTCTCTCTTCATCCGCATTCATGTCAGAATGTGCGAGGTCGGCGGAGGTTCCCTGAAATAGAATTTTGAAGTGAAATTTGAGGTAAAATTAGCTCAGAAAAGATAGGTCAAAATGAAACTAACCTTGGCGGATCTCTTCTCATGCTCAGCTCCAGCTCGTTTTCTTGAAGGAGCATTGACGGGGAGCTGCAAGATATTCCGTTTTTTTTGTGACAAATGTTGGAGAAAATTCAATACATCTGTCTACAGTACACATGCATCATTTACCTTTGCCTGGACCTTTCCTCTTTTTTCTCGAGTCTTCTCTTCGTTAACAGCTGCATCGCCCGTATCCTCGCGAGCCTTTTTTGGCTTGTCTGAATTATTGAGCAATTTGATTTCGAACAGTTTGTTGTACTACGATAGATTCTGCGTAATGTAGACAATGTTTAAAAAAGTCCCGAAAATCGAATTGGAGGGCCTCTGAAGTTTCTACGCACCTAATCCATACTTACTCGGAGAACCCTGAGGTCGGCCTCTCTTCTTTCCCGGGATATTCTCTTGAGCGATCTTCTTCTCTGCAGGAGTCCCATTCGATGACGATGTAGTTTCCATTAGAGCAACAGTAGAGTTGTTGCCTGACATTGTATTCTTTCTCACAGACAGTTATGCCGGGAAACGACGAAATCCAGGGAAAATAGTTGAGTTTCTAGAATGAATGGTTGTGTTAGCCTCGGTCGAGCAATTCAACCACGATCTTCATGCAAACTCAGAAAGTGAGGGGCGTTCAAATCAGAGAATCGATCACTCATTGTAGTATCAGTCAGTTGCAAGAATATTACAGATATTTGTGAAGGAAGATAGCTCACCATCTTGATCAATCGAAGGAGTGGCATCGAGTGTATTCTTGGTCTTTCTCGTGGGTTGAACTGAACATGTGGATTTCATTTAATTCAATCGTTTGAAGGGCTCGACTGATCAATTCATCATTAGACTAATGCAAACAGTCAAATAAGTATTTTCAAGGTACTAGGTCGGATGATATCCGTCGGATGAGAACCGACTCGATGAGAACCATTTGCTTGTTCCGTCTCTCGTCCTCATTAGGTTCTCACCCAGTCAGTTCTCATCCGACGTAGTTCCTTTTTCAACCAACCTCGAGTCGTTTTCTCCTTCTTCTGCTCTTCTTTCGTCGAGAAGTTGCACTTCCACCCTATTGCCGAGGCGTAGCCACATTGGAAGAGACGGAGGTCATCGAATCGGATGGTCTGGAATAGGTCAGGACAACAATGCATGTTACATTCGGTTTACGGGAAAAGGATATTGTTCGAACAGATAGAAGTTACTGGCTCACTTTCGTGTACGAAGCAGAAGCGCGATCGAAGTGGATGGTGATAAACTAAAATCGAAATTTGCTTGTTTTGTTCCAATAATTGCTGAGAACAAAAGATGTTTGTTTAACTCCATAATTAGCAGGGCAACCCACAGGATCGTTCTTCTCAATCACTGTTGCCGGCCAGAAGAAGCCGTCGCCACCCTTGATATCGTACGCCTCGAGCTTGTGGCCGACCTGAATTAGTACAACTTCATGTTCTATCGTTACATAGCGGCTGATATAATCTATTCAAAGCATGATAGCGTCTCACCTGGAAGTGATTGACTTTGGGTGGATGAGAGGCAGGAACTCGATTGATGAAGCAGGCTTCGGGAACGCGTTGGTCGACACCAGCCTTGTGTATGGCTCGTTTCACTCGCTTCCTGCATAGGACCATTTATGAAAGTTGAAAATACAACAACGTTCTCTTAGGTCTGTGTTTTTGGGGGCATGACATCTCGGCAACGACATTTCGGCAACGGCGTTATTAAAATTCAAATTTCTCGCTTCATACTTACTCTACAGACTAGTTCAATAGCTCATTAAAATCACCTTGTCAAGGGCTATCGAATAGGAAAGGTCACGTGCCATAAAAATTACCAGGAAAAAATTGTGAATAAATTTAGAAATCACGTTAGAAAGTTTAAACCGCCTGGAATCGATGGCAAATAGTATGAGCATTTAGCGGATTTTTTTCTGAGTCGATATCTCAACCTAGGGGGTAGTTATTTCTCGTTGCCGAAATGTCGTTGCCGAGATGTCATGCCCCCGTGTTTTTAAATCAATCATATTCCTGATGTACACTTTGAAAAAACACTTCAAAATCTCACGTGTAGTCGTAGCAGGTTCCGCGCTTAACGGGAGGAGTCGCCGCTTGACTCAGTTCATCGCTGTAGAAAGAGGTAGATTTTGTGTATTTCATTTGTAAGTCACACAACATAAATAGTAGAAGCATTCTCCAATATTGTATATCCTTCTAGCAGTTGGTCTGATGCTTATCTATGTGCATTGATATTTAGTACAACACTCACGTGAGATACTTCAAAACGGGATCGTCCGTAAGGTACCAGGCGACGCAGCTCTTCTCTGCATCCAGAACCCGTAGCTGAACGAGAACATTGTACTCATGAGCTCTTTGAATCTTTGAATCTTTGAATGCAAAAGTCGGATTTCAATTATTGCAAGAATATGCTGGGATTTGAAGTGGTATAGTTGACGTGGTGCGCGATTGGTATAGGAATAGGCCTATAAAAGATGGAACTCTCACCCCAATCCACGGCCCGTGCACTTTCATCACCGAGCAGACTGCATTAGTTTTCAATTGCTCGTTGTAGTCTTCTGAAAGATAAGGTCATAACATGAGCGAACAATAATCGTATCTTCCTATTATGAGCTGTTCGGCAATTTAGGGCCTATTTCCACAATTTTCTAATCCCAGATGAATGCAGTGACCCAACAGATTCACAATGTCCCCAATTCTCACCATCCAGAAGCGGTCCCACAAGCAGCTTCTCGTGGTGTCTCGTATCGTATCCGACGTAGTCGTTGACGAACTGGCCGAGTTTACGCTGAAAGGGAAGGATCAGCTTGTGAATTCAAACCCATTATCGAGTCTACAACTAGAGAGAATATTAAACACTTACGGTCCGGAAGCATCTTGCAGGTGCTGGCGTGGCTCCTTCTTTCTCCAGATAATCTTCCCAGTCGAATCGAGGATATTCTAGTGAAGGGAGAGGAGGAAGGACGGCTGCTGCAATACAGGTGACTCCATGTCAAATCGTACATGCTTTGGCAAGAATAAATCTAAGAGGGAGAGTCTTACGCCGCTCATCTTCATCGTTCTCATTCACAGCTGCTTCAGCTGGTGGTTGGGCCTCATCAGCTTGCTGGGCAGCATGATCCTGAATTGACTGGGTGTAGTTGAAGTCATAATTTAGTCTGCATACCTCCTCGAGTCCGACGGGATGGATTAGTTCATCATGGAAATCGATGGCGTCGACAAGTGGTGCGGAAGGATCGTCTGGTTTGTGAGCAGCATCAGTGGGTTGAGCCACAGGATCCTTAACTGATTGTATGAATTGAACCACAAGGCATCGTTGTCAGTGATGACTTCTCACCTCATCGAAACCATCGATTGATTCATTGTCGGAGTCATCAACCGATCCGCTGAGGGCGGCAGACGGAGAGGATGGAGAACGATCAGCTAGGCCGCTCTGAAGGGTTCGCGTCATTATCATAAAGACGATGGAATAGTATCCTAAAAAAATGCAAAATGATTTATACCGCATCGTCTGCTTTCGTATCGCCGCCATCCTTGCCATGGCTAGAATGGTCCAACTCCTCCTCATTATCCTCATCTTCCATTCGGTTCTCTCCTTCCCCTCTTTCTTCCTCTTCTCCTTGTGCATTCTCATCTCCTTCTCCCACTTCCTCGCAATCATCATATTGCTCCTTCTCCTCCTCCATTTCTTTCTCCTGCTCTCCTTGCTCCTCAGATTCCGATGGAACGGTCTGGTTCCTCTCCTTCTTCTCGATATCGTCCACTTCTTCGTCAGAGTCGAGGTCGGATGCTTCCTTCACATCATCCTCCTTCTCGATCACATCTTCTTCCTTGTGTTCTTCTCCGTGTTCACTGTCATCCTTCTCGTCTTTCTTCGAATCAGTCTCATCCTCATCGTCCTTTCCTTCTTCTTCATCTCCTTCAACATCCTCATCGGATTCCGGTTCCTCTCCATCTTCTTTCTCCTGTTCAATCACACCGTTCTCATTTCCATCACCCTTGTGATCCTTCTTCTCCTCCTCGTCCTTTATTGCCAGCCGGTTGATAGCGGGAGTGGAAATAAGAGGAAGGCCGATGATGCTTGTGTGAGACGGAGTGGTCTGCAATTTGGAATTGTCGAAAATGTTGACAAATAAAGAACACACAACAAGTAAAGAAAGGAATAAGTGCTGCCACATCAAGCAAATTGCATGATGCGTTTATCGTGCGAGACAGACCAGAACCTGGAGAGGTGTAATGAGGGTTTAAATCGAGGTTCTAAAGGAGTCTTGCTAATGGTGTGAACAGTGTCACTGCCTAGTCTCATTTTCTACCTAGAGAAATCGACTAGAGGGGTTGGTCTAGTCGAGAATGAGGGGTAGACGAATTTTCTACCCCTCTCCCTCTCACTCCTCCTCACTTCCCTCATTCTCCTCCTCCTTTCTCATACCGCACAGTCAATCTGAGCGCCCAAACCTTCATTTGACTAGATTACCCCACTCGTCTCCCTCGGAATGAGAGGGGAAGGGAGATAATTCGTCTACCCCTCATTCTCGACTAGACCAACCCCTCTAGTCGATTTCTCTAGGTAGAAAATGAGACTAGGCAGTGACACTGTTCACAGCATAAACGCCCCTCTCCTTTCCACTCATCCGTGTCGTCCTCTGGCAACCTCAAGCGGCCTCCCAGTACCTTCTAGAACGTCGACCACCTCTCTTGTCCCCCATTCCACCTCTCCTGACCCCCTGAGCAGGTCATTCTGGTCTATCTCACAGGGGTAAGGCCCACTGGTAAGTTAGACAGACTCCAATCCCCTGTTGTCCAACGCCGTCTACGGTTCGTCACCTTTCGCGACCGAAATCATCACCAATTTACCGACTCGTGGGGGATAAAAAGCTTGGTTTGCTTCGCCGGGGAATGGAACTCGGTACCCTTTGAATGGCCAGGGGGAGGGGTCATATACCACTCGGCAACTACGCCAGGCCATCCCTACTGACAACACGCCCTATGAATATTGTAACGACGGATGCTTCGAGTCTCACCTCCATAGACGCCGCTTCCCGCTCTTGATGATCAGCCTTGTTCTGAATGGACGGCTGACTGACAGCGGGAGTAGTCTGAGGAAGAGCGACCAGATTCGAGCGAGGCGGAGTGGTCTGAATACGTTTATGGATAGGTAAGTCGTACTCAAATGGGCAATCATATTGCAACATTGCTGTCTGTCACCAATTAGCTGATCTGTACGTGTCTCACCTCCTTTGGAGTTGGCGCCCGATCATCTAGCGCCTCATCCATCTCATCGTCCTTCTCTTCATCTTCCTTCTCCTCCTCCTCGCCCTCAATTGACAGCCGATTCACAGCGGGAGTAGCTTGAGGAAGGCCGACCACACTAGAGCGAGGCGGAGTGGTCTGAAAACGTTTATTGATAGGTTAGTCGTACTCAAAGGACGACGATAATGCACCACTGCTACCCAAGAAACTGATCTATACGTCTCACCTCCTTTGGAGTTGGCGCTCGATCTTCAAACGCCTCCTCCATCTCATCGTCCTTCTCTTCATCTTCCTTCTTCTCTTCCTCAACTCTCTCCTTGTCATCCTCAATCGAAGGTCTCTTGAAAGCGGGAGTAGCTGGCGAGCGGCCGGCTATACTAGACCGAAGCGGAGAGGTCTGAAAACGTTTAGCGATAGGTAAGTCGTACTCAAAGGCCGATTCTAATGCGGCATTGCTATCCAAAAAGCTGATCTATACGTCTCACCTCCTTTGGAGTTGGCGCCAGATCTTCAAACGCCTCATCCATGCCATCGTTCTTCTCTTCATCTTCCTTCTTCTCCTCCTCGCCCTCAATCAACTGTCTCTTGAAAGCGGGAGTAGCTGGAGAGCTGCCGACCATACTCGACCGAGGCGGAGAGGTCTGAAAACGTTTATCGATAGGTAAATCTTATTCAAAGAGCGATGATAATGCAACATCAATATCTAGACTCACATCCACTTGGGTTGGCGCCCGATCTTCTTGCTCCTCCAACTCATCTGCCTTCTCTCCATCTTCTCTCTCATCTTCCTCGTCAATTGACAGGCGGTTGTCAGCGGAATTGGTCTGAGGAAGACCGACCGTGCTCGAGCGAGGCGGAGTGGTCTGAAAGCATTCATATCTACATACATCTCGAGTTGTATGATAATTCTTAGGCAATTGAAACACAACATTGCACCCTATCATCAATAAGCTGATCCATACGAGTCTCACCTCCGAGGGGATTGAGTCCCAATCTTCTTCCTCCACGTCCATCTCCTCATCCTCGACGTCATCGTCCTCTATCGGAAGGCTATTGACTGCGGGAGTAGTTGGTGAACGGCCGACAATGATAGAGCGAAGCGAAGAGGTCTGAAAACGTTTAGCAATATGTAAGCCGCTCTCAAAGGGTGGAAATAATGCGACATTGCTCTCTATCACCAGTAAGGTGATCCATAGTTGTCTCACCTCTCCTGGGGTTGGCGCTTCTTCATGCTCCTTCTCCATCTCATCGGACTCCTCCTGTTCCTTCACTCCATTTTCCTGCTCTTCCTCCTCCTCCTTAATTGGCAGCTGGTTGGAAGCAGACGAGGTCTTGTCCGCTACTGAAAGATGAGTATTTAGCGACTATTTCCGCAATATGAGCAGAAATCGGCAAAATGACAGCGGATTGGTGCATAGTTCAATGACTTTGTGATTCTGAGTTACCTCGAACAGTGGCAGTAGTTTTCTTCGAAATGAGAGCGCACTTCCAGCCGATAGAAGCCGCGAAGCCGCAGGGGAAGAGGAGGTGGGAGGTGAAGCGAACCCACTGGAAAGAAGATGGTTCTCGTTTCTCTACTGTCTACCGCCTTCTGATAGAGTTAGAAGAGTACAAAATCTTACTTTCCCATTCCTCGGATTCTCTGGATTCGCTGCGTCAACGAAGAGTTGAATCCGCTGAAATATTGTTCAACTTGCGAGTAGACCTTTCGGATGCAATAGTTACAGTACAGGTGAGACGAGAGACAAATTAGACGAGATGACTACAAACCTTTCCATCTTTATCGACGTCCATCACTTTTCCGGGGTGGAAGCAGCCTCCGTTGTCATGGTCGTACCATTCGAGCATGTCTCCGGTCTGGAAATGTAGTGATGATTTCTAGAATTCGTTGTTCGTATTCGACCCAGTGAACAGTCATGAAGCATGAATACGTACCCCACTCCCGAGTTTCATCACCTATCTTTGTTACCAAGTTATTCGCGATTCCTATGTTTCAATCTTGAACACCAGCTTGGAGACTCAGCCAAAATGGAGACACAGTTAACTAGACCTCACCTCGAAATGCATATAATCAGGCCAGAAAAATTCCACCGTGCGCCCGCTGAAACATTCACTGGGCACGATCCCTCCTTCACGGATGACTCTGCTGACCACCTTCCTGAAGAATATGCATTATTTTATTCCTCACTACCGTTTTGGTTTATTGTGACATAGAAAGGTAAAATTGCTCACGAAAATGGTATTCCATTGTTCAGCCTGGACAGCGGCTCCTTCTCCTTCAGCTTGTTTTGATCGAGATCCCTGAATGGAATATTCCTTAATCTGAAAGTGATTGTAATCCAGCCTACTCGTAGAATCGAAGAAGATGATCCGTGGCAAAGTACCACTTCTTCCGATCCGGATCAGTATCGATTGGGTTAACCTGAGAATGAAATTGTTAATAACTGTGGAAATGTGCACATCATAGAGTCATCCCTCTCAGTTTTGGGAAACAAGCAAGATTAGTTAGTCTTTCTTCTCATACTATAATCTCATAATTAACTTTCTTGAGTAAAAAACAACCTAGATTTCATAGCTACGGAACTGGTAGAAGTAAAGAGATTCTGTGGTCTAGTTAGCGTGGCATGTTATAAAACGCAAATATTGAAGATAGAGTGAAGATGAATAAAACATAGATATTACTCACTTTCACAAAGGGACCATCGACTGCCTGAACTATGCACACCGAGTTAGTACTCATATCTGAAAATTTAGATCAATTGCTCATTTTCCCGCTTCAGCAAGTTGCATGACACACGGCAAGTTACGGCGAATCTAAAACAACCGCAACGCGCGCGGCGAAGTATTGCTTCAGGCTTGCGAAACCCGCCCAGGTACCTTACCCGTCGCGTCTAGAGCGCATGCTCTTTACATATAGGCCAGCATCGCCTTGCGAAATGCGAGAAACGCGGTTGCGAAATGTGGCGCTCCGATGCCTTGTTAAGCAACCTTGTCACTCGATTTGAACGGCGCGTCGCGCGGGAATCTGACGCGAGACGCGGTCGTTCTAGGTTCAAGGCTCCACTATCGTAACGTGCCGTGGACATAGGACATTTAAATTTCTCTCTCATAAAATTTCTCTCTCATAGTTTCATGGAAATCTCGCA
Source organism: Pristionchus japonicus (assembly GCA_900490845.1). Lineage (NCBI taxonomy): Eukaryota > Metazoa > Nematoda > Chromadorea > Rhabditida > Neodiplogasteridae > Pristionchus > Pristionchus japonicus. The sequence goes on along the minus strand of LS489038.1, from coordinate 147,809 downwards.
AGCCAACAATGGAAACTAACCCGGGAAGCCAGGAGCGAGAAGCACGTTTCCTATGTAATCCTTGAATGGGTTGGAGAAAGGCCCACTAGGCCGCTGCAAAAAGGGCCGTTTAAATGATTACTTATGTAAACTAATCTTGGCGTGTGAACGCAGCACATAAATCATTTTAAAAAATGCGTAACATACCTTCTGGAAAGATAAGAGACGCGCAGGCTTGCCACCTTCCGTCTTCAACTGTTCCTTCCATGCAAAAGGAGGATAAGGAGATGGATCAAGAGCAGGCAGAATATTAGGTGAGTGAGAGTTCTGCAATTAGTCACTCATCATTCCTTCCTCTATACATTTGATTCGTCTATCTTCTTCATTAATTGGGGGCAAGCTTGAGAGAAGCACTATCGCTAGTAAGCATAATGCTTCTCTCAAGAAGACAAGAAGACACTGAAGCATGACTGTATATCAATGCGAGTAGTTCTGAAAACTTCGATACTCAGCCCCAATCACCTCTTCCGAATCATCCGTCTCTTCCTTCTTAATGCCGCGAGCGATGAGCTCGACTGCTCCATTTTGTGGTTCTCCAGCTTCGAGACCGTCAGATGGCTGAATAGATGGGATAAGAAGGTTGAATGTGCAATTTCCGAACACGCGAAGAACTATCCTACTGCAAACCTCCAGCTTGGGATTCCTCAGGGCACCTGCAGCAAGCGATGCAGCGAGCTGAGCTGCCTCTTGCGCTGCTGCCGCTCGCGCGTTTTCATTGTCCTGAAAATATTTTTCTCTCTCATTCTGACTCGCAAGTCTGCCTATCTGCCCAAAAGATGAAGTTAGCGAATGAGAACAAAAACCAAGCTTACCTCCATCATTCGATACACAGCCAGTACGTTTGGGTCATCCATTCCGTCCGCGTGTCCGGTAGCAGACTGGAACATTATCGGTTAAATATACAAAGATATTGAGCATGCATTCTCCTTCTACGGTAGAGTGCTCGGAACGGTATCCCAATTGCTCACGCGATCTATTAGTGACATAAATGAACTTCTGAAGTCTTTAGAGGAAGGAGTAATTTATCGCAAATCTTTGCCTGTGTCTCTTTTGAAGTCAAACTGTGGAACGGGCTCTTCTCGCGCCTACGAAATAGTACCTTGCGTCCCTCCCAACCCGACCCCATCCCAAGAAAATCGAACTTTTGAAGCTCTTATTTCAAAGAAGTAGAGAAAAAACCAAGTACCTCTTGTGCACGACCTCCTCTTCCGCCTGTTCCTCCTCCTCGAGAGGCGCCTCCTCCACGACCACGACTCGAAGGTCCAGATCCGCTTCCTCGCTGGGAGGACTGCTGGGCAGCTCTTGCTCCTCCTCTTCCTCCTCCTCTTGCTCCCCCTCTACCTCTTCCTCCTCCTCTTCCTCTTGCTCCGCCTCCACCACCACGAATAGCCGACTGGGTCGAAGGATTGCCGTTATTCCTTCTCTCCTCCTCCTCCTTCTTTCTCTCCTCCTCTTTCTTCCTCTCCTCCTCCTCTTCCTCTAGCTTCCTGACTCGCCACGCCTGCAAAGTTTTGATGAACGGATTTGTAGCTTTGCGTCCATGATTCAAAACTGAATTGTGAACGCGATGGATTCACACTAAGTTGGCGAAAGAATAGTGTCCGTAAAGCTCAAAACATCAATATGGACTGACCTCTTCAACAGCTGGCTTCACTTCCTCCCATGCGAGCAGCCAATCGGGCTTCGGCACGTCTTCAGCCTTGATCCTGAAAAAAGTAGATTGAAACTGCGCGTCTCCAGGTCTCAAAATATAGCTAGGGCAGTATTTGACGACAAATTCTTATGTGGTATCTGATAGGTTCTGGGCTTTACTATGATTCATTGACTAAATAATGATCTCTAAACGTACTTCTTGATCTCGAGGACGTGACTGTCCTTGTCTTTAGAGACGAAGGACGAGATGGGCTCCCAGGTACAGTCGATGTAGGTGAACTCACCACTCCACTCGACGAGGTACTCGAGATTGCCGTCCTTCTCCTCAAGGGAATATGATTAGACACCTCGTCTCTCGCCCATCTCTCGCTTCGAAGGGCAATAACCATGTTATGGTAATTCAGGATGAAAACATAGTTAGATGTCGTAATTATCTATCCTATATCCCCAGTGTCCAAATTTAGGATAGATCTGTGATCCGACATAGGCGAGACTCACTCTGACATCGAGAACGTGCTTGATTGTGTACGTTGAGGGCTTGCGGCGACGAGTGGTGAATCTAAGCGGCATTCCAGGGTGCTGGAGAGCGATTGGACTGAAACGAGGAGTAGTTTTTTTTCTACCCGTTCACTTTTCTCATAACGGAAGAAATAACGAAATGGAATGAGCGTACTTCCAACTGTCAAGTTATCAAACGTAATAGCGAGATTCCCAGGGCGGAAAACAATGAGCGATAAGAAGTGAAAGGGAAATGGATCGGTGTGAGCAGAATTGCTTGCCGTAATTCTCCGCTCAACATGCTTTCTTCACGTGAGAGGAGAGGGTGTGTGTGTATGATAAAGAGACACGATGAACACTTCGGAATGACTGAGCGAGAGGTCTCAAGTGAAATGGAGAGATGACGTAGTGGGTGAGAGAGAGAGAGAGAGAGAGAGAGAGAGAGAGAGAGAGAGAGAGAGAGAGCGCGGGCGCGTGGATGCCAGGGGCGCGCTGTCCACTTGGACGTGAGTTCAAGAGATCACACGGGGTCGGGAAGCGAGAGAACTTGCGAATGATTACAACAGAAGGAAGAGAGAGGGAGATGTAGGAGGAATGATACACACTGGGGGACTCATAGCAGTGGTTTCTCCTTCTCTGACAGAGATTTGAGAGCAGATGTTCAACCCCTCACTCAAGGCAAAAACGACTCAGACAAAGCGAGAGAGATCATGCGGAATTGAGAAGACAAGGAACATGATTCTTCTTAGTCTTAGCTTTCTCTCGGCTGCCAGACTAACAAGGAACGTTCGGAAGTGTTACTGAATGTCGGCGCGGAAAAAAGGTTATTGGTTTCTCCACTCAGTGTTATCTCCGATCACCAACGCGCCATGGCGAGAGACAATAATAAGAAGCGGAAAGATGCACAGAAATGAACCGGCTTGGCGGAAGGGCGTAAGTTCATCAGTTCGCAATGAAGAGAGCTAGAAAAAGAGCGGAATGCAGTAAGGACAATAACGCAGAAACTGTTGTCAATGTGTACAAGTGCGAAGAAGATGTGACACGAATGTAGATCAAAACACTATCAAGTTCACTTGAAGAAATAGGAAACGCTCAAAAATAGTGACAGTGTGATCGCTAGAAAGTGAAAGTATGAAAGAACCCCTCTCAATCAAGACAAAACGAGTTAGGCAAGGCGAGAGAACATGTGAAATGGAGAGACCCAGAAACGTCGCGTTTTTCTCAATCTGAGCTCGGATCTAAGCCCAATGAAGCTAAAACGCGCGCGGAACTATTTGTGTGCATTTCGGCGTGAAATTAACGTAGTCAGTCTCTTATCTCTAGTCAGACAGCGAGAATTGGATAGATGAAGGGGTAAACAAAGATGAGCGCCGAGAAGTAAAGACGTGGCTAATAGGCGTAAGTTGATCTTTTTGAACGAGAGTGGTGCGACACATAATTGATAAAGATAAACGCTGTACACTTCAAACAACGAGAGGTCAACTGAAATATCGATGAGACGAGAGGGGAATGGGGGACGGTGTAATAGGAAAAGTCATGGCAAAGTGCTTTCGCTTCCCGCTGGAAGGTAGGAAGGCATATGTTCAGACTCTCACTCAAAACAAAGCGAGTTAGGCAAAGCGAGAGATCAAGGGAAAGGAGAAAGCCAGAACTTCGCAGTTACTTTCCTCATTCCAGGCATTTGTGGTAAAAATAGATAACAAACGGAACTGTTTGAGTGCAATCCATCTCGAATTTAATCACTCTGTCCTCTGGTCTATCGCCTCAAGTTGGACTCAAGCCTGGAGGCATTTTGGGAACCCCCTCCCCGCATGCTTGTATCCAACTTAATGCGATACATCAGAGTCCACTCCACGTAATCTCAGGCAGCGCGAAATGGTGAGGGAGAGCGGGGGAACAACGATGAAGTGGAAGAGGGCGAATGGTGTAATAGCAAAACTCATAGCAAAGCGCTCTTTCTTCCTGCTGGGAATTAAGACGGCAGATGTTCACCCACCCACTCTAGACAAAACGAGTTAGACAACGCGAGAGTGCACTCGAAATGGAGAGGTCCAGAACATTATGGGAAACCAGTAGTCACCCTTGTCAATCGGATTTCTCTTTTCGAAGACTCGGGGAGTAGCGTACATGCATAGCAGTCGGGCGCCAAAACAACGTAGTCGCTCTCTTATCACTCGCCGGTCAGCGCGAAATGGTGAGTGAAAGGGGAAAACAAACGGAAGACGAGCGCAGAGAGCAAGAAAGTGACTGAGGAACGCAAGTTTGCAAATTCAAAGGAGCAAAACTAGTGCTTTCCGGCGATAAACAATGAAATCTCTTTCCATTCCATGTTTTCTCTAGTCGGACAGCGGGAAGTGGTGAGGGAAAGGGGTAAACACGAACAAAGAAGAACACAGAGAAGAACAAGCGTGCCTATGGCACAAAGAGTGGTGCGAAAAGTGCAAAATGAAGAGTCGACATTCCTCATTATGCACACTAGCCGCGTTGCTAGCCGCGACGCATCAAAGCCAAATCGATGAGCGACCAGAGCGGAAATCACGATATACTGACAGTTTATGACAATTTATGAACCATTCAATAATGAGGAAATGAATAATGGTAGGTTAAAGTCAGTGGGGAACACGCAAAACGCTAAGAACTCGCTATCAAGAAAGTGAAAGTGAAAGTACGAAAGAAACGAGGGTGAATTGGGCGAAAGGGCTCAATGACGAACGGTGGGGGTGTAGAGGAGGAAAGGAATAGCCAGATGGAGAATTAATGAAGGAAAATGTTCAAAACTGGGAGCGAATATAACAGAAACGAGCGGGAAAGACGAGAAAGGCTCATTTGTCGAGTAGAGCAGAGGATAACCACAGCGAGGACAGGAGGAGGAAAATATGCACCCGCGTACTCAGAAATTCAAAAATGGAGCCAAATACAGGAGGGGTTAATTGCTTTACGCTTTTCTTGTCATAATTAAGCATACTAAAAGGAATTATAGAATTGTCAGGAGCCGACCATCACTCTATAAATGCAAATACTCACTTGTTTCCCACCCAAACTTTCAATTTTGACCTACTCAAAGTCTTTCGTTGCATTTCGGCGATTTCTGAATAGATACGGAACATGAAATTGTTCACGTAAAGTGAATGAAGGGTGAAAAGCTTTAAGGAATAGAAGTTTAACGCAAAGGAAAGAAGTGGAAGAGCCGAGTAGAGCAGACCGGGAGAGAGACGAGGAGGAGGAGGAGAGCCAGGGAGGGGGGGGGGGGAATGAGAAAGGAGGGAGAGGGAGATGCGAGCGAGCGATGACCTCAAGTCTAGATTACGGTACAAGCGGATTGGAAACTGACTTTTTAACACTTTATTATATTATTATATTAATTATCAATTTTCTAATTTTATAATATTTATTATGATAAGTATTGAAGAAGCTTATGAGCCCTTTTTGAAAGAATGCACTGTTGAAGCGTGATATTTCGTTCACTCTTATTCTCACTGATTACTCATTTCCAAAGCTCGTTTAGTACAAAAAAAATAAAAAGAAGATGGAAGTCGACTGGAGGATGCAATTCGTTTGGATACTTCAGAGCATTGAGGAAATCATTCTCTGCTTCTGCCTCGTTCAGAAAAATCTTGTTGAAAGTTGAACTTCTTTTACTTCTTTATTTTCTTGGAAAAGTTTTAAACACCCAGGCCGCCTTGCTACATTTTAAGAATGAGAGAAGTTCAACGATTTGTCCAGACTAGTCAAGAATTGTCTAACTCGTCGATTGCGTCATTGTTGTACGACTAATATCCGACAATGGAGAGATGGTATAGGTATTCCCATCCTGTGTCAACCTGATATCCATTATCCATTACAATTTCGAAGGGTTGTTTCGAACAATCAAAAGAAAATAAAGTTGAAGCTAATAATGCAGAAAGAGTGAAAAGTAGCGAAAATTTAAAATACGGTCGAAATTTTTCAGCGCAAGCGTAAAGCGGAAGAGAGAACGGTGGTACAAGCAATGGCCACATTAGTAGATATGGAGCGAAAATTGCAGCAGGCTCGTGCTTCAATTGTATCGAGCATCGAATAACGTGTTGTTTCAGCTTATAGCGGAGAATAATGTGAATATCCAACAATTGATTCTGAGAGAAAATATGCAGTAGTTGAGCAATCTTTTCTGACAGCTCTAATGAAGATGAACAACTAATCAGATGATGATAATTCAAATAATCAATATTTTCCTTATCTATTCCTCTGTCGCTTATACATGTCGCTTATACACAAACTTAAGTTTTTTTTCGACAATTTTTTTCGACAATAAAGAATCAGGAAAAACTAATTAAATAGACGATGCGAGCAATACCTTCTGAAAACGTGAGCAATATCTTCCGAATATGTGGCTTAGAATAGGTAAGGCCATCCCATCTCGACTATTTTCAATTGGGAAAGCAATTGGTGTGTTTGTGCTGAATGAAAGAGACAAATAAGTGTATTAACGAATAATGAAGAAAGGATTTTCGGATTAGCCCAGTTCGTGGTGAGACCCACTTCTTCTGGCACTGTTTGCCGTGTCCTTTGGTTTAACCATCATTTTCTTTCACTGAGACTTAGACCATTGACGCCCGTCATTGAACGCGGTGGAGGTGCAGATCCTTCGACGATAAAGTTTTATTCTTGTTAATAACAGTTGATAAATTGATAGCAATACCGGTACTTAATGAAAAAAATATAATCTGAAAGTTGATTCACTCAAATAGCAAACAACCCGTTTGAACAAGAAATATACAGCGAATAAGAAATAAGTTCGAGTTTTTGGAAATGAGTAAGGCGGGATAATGGTATATGTGATTACGGATAAGGGCAACCCGAAGAATACCGAACAATAATGCAACTGAGTTTAAGAAAATGCAACCGATTAATGCATTCAGTGGCACACTAAGACAATAAAAAGTGAAAAATATACTGAGCACAGCACAAGAAAGAGCATAAGAGGGATATGTGTGTGAATATTTAACAAGCTAAAACACGAAATGCAAAAGAGATCAAAAGGATTTTTTTGAAATATATTAGAGTAGTTTAGAATGGATAAAAGAAACGAGAATTGAATGCAGAAAACTATGGAGAAGACAAAAATAGGGAGGGAGGAATAAGTCTCGCGGAGAGACATGAATGAAGGAAAGAGCAATCTGTGGCTTCTGTGACAGCGAGAGATAGATGGAGGAGGGAGAGAGAGACCACGAGGGATATGACGATGAGAAGATGTGGAAGATGGATGAGAAGAGAAGACGTAGACGAAGATGACGATGATCTGCAATGACTGCATTAATTCTTGAATGTCATCGATGTAGAATACTAATATTCCATTGAGAAACTAATTGGAACATACCGTTACTGCTGGAATGGAGAGACACGAGCGCAAGGTGTCTGAGCTGCAGGGTCGGCGGCAGCTGCAGATGATGAAGCAGCTGCTGCAGTAGCAGAGAGAGAAGAAGACGAGGATGAGCTGCAATGATTCATGTGAGATAATTTGTCGCAATAGTTTAACTATCATGTTCTTCTAATGGCCTCTTATTTTCGACTTTATTTAAAAAAAGGATTGTGAATTAATACTTCTATGATAGAAAGAATGATCGAGGGGATGAAAGAGGAAATGAATGCACTCACCTCTCTCCTTCTTGAAGTTCACCGTCCCTCATTTCAGGGGAATCTCCTCTTCCCTTCCGCGTATCCTCCCGCTTGAATCTGGCCAAGTACTCCGGCTTCGAGGTAGAGCTGGAATTCGAAATTTAATACTTTAAAAGGAATTTGGTCAGTGTATAAAATACTGGGCACCACACACATTTGCGCTCCCTTATTTCATCACGTATTAGAGCGAAAACAAGGTTACAGGTAAGGAAAAGATAGAAAAGCTGCTGAATAGAATGGAATGCTTCATAATACGTGGCTGGAAATTTTAAAGCAAGTATTAGGTTGATTCATAAGTTTCCGTGGGTTTTTGTTTTGCATTTTTAAGCTCGCCAACGTGACCAACCTCCAGATCTCCTACTGTATAATTTTGGGGGAGGGTTGGCCCTCACTATTGTATTTTTGCCCCAAACCTCGACCAAGATATAGGGGAGTAATAATTTTTGGTATCAGGCGTATGAAGAAACATGTTGCAAATAGTAAATTTATGTGAGCTCTATTTTATTTTTTTACTATGCGAGGAGTGATCCCCCAAATCTGCCTAGCATTGCAGTAGTAGGGCTAGGGTTGCTTGTTCAGATGAACACATAGTATCACCTTTTGAAGTAGGCAGGCGGGCAGAAGGCGGCCTAATACATAAATTTCGATGATTAAATTCAGCGGTAGGTTTTCAGAAAAATGATACTCTTGATAGAAGTATTGAAATTTCATCAGTATATTATCGTTAGGTTATCAGGCCAGGACCTTCACTTTCATTCATATGAGAAATCCCAGGGTCATTCGAAGGACACACAGGTCGGATGAAAACGATTTTTATGAAAATCAGAAGAGCTCTATTTCAGAATCCTCTATCATGCGGTTTTTTAGTTGCCGATTCCTATCATGCGGTTTTTTAGTTGCCGATTCCTTGCTATATGCTCAAAGGGATAACTAGTCAATGTACTTCACGTATGTGAAAACGTTTCGATTGTATCTCAACTCTCCGCTGATTGTGAGTACGAGAATGAGAAAATGAGAGCTTCATTTTCTACTACGCAAACTTTGGTCAATCCCTGTTCCTCTCTTACAGAACTGAGAGGGTTGATGTGAGGGGCGCTATGTACAGTATGCAAGCCCGCAATGTATTCAAAAGAACGTGGCTTGATTGACCAAAAATGAAGAGAGATCGGATGTGAAATGCAAAAATGTAAAAACCCACGGAAACTTTTGAATCAACAAGAGATGATCAAATTTCAATGCAAGTGGACTGTAATGCAGAACCATCTATCAATTATTTCACTGGTTCTGGAGTGGTAATTTCATTGATAATGCGAACTCACGGGCCAGCCTGTCGAAGAAACGGCGCCGCCACCTCTCTTGTCGGTGCCATCAGCTTGTCGAGCACCTGAAAAGCATGAGAAGATATATTTGATAGCCACATCAACGTATACCCTGTTGTTCAGACTCTATGCCCTTGAACTTCTTTCACTTATTTCAAGTAAATTATGTTCCAAAATCATTATGCTTGGTGGGGCACATCTACCCAGGAGAGATGAATGAATAGGCTGCCTCCCCCCGGTTCTCACCTGTTGTGCTGGTCCATTTCCCCTCTCGACCCACTTGAGGAGGTCCCTCAACGTCGGGTGTTCGGGAACTCGCCGCTTGTGGTAAGGATGTTCGTTGTGCTGCTGGTTATCCTTGACAGAGAACGAAAACGAGGAAGGAACGTGCGTGTGATGATGCTGCTGCCGCCCATTCGCCGGCTGGGCCTTCGAGGCTTGCTGCTGTGGCTGCTTCACTCCATTCGTTAGACGATGGGAAGAGGAAGGGGACTGGTGGTGCTGCTTCTTGCGATGCGGCTGGTCGTCATCGTCCTTATCCTCGTCTCCATCTCCGGGCGGCTTGCCGTTTGGCTTGCCCGATGATTCCTGGAAGTATTATGCCTACTGAGTTGAAGTCTTCAAAGTTATCCCCTTCTTTGTAAGAGAAGTGTACTCAGAGGTAACGTACAAACTACAATTGACAATTTATTAAATCCGTAACAGTAGAAGAAGTATGAAATGGTTTGTGAAGTTATGGTTTACGTACCCCATTGGACGGCCGGCAGAGGCCGCATTTCAGCTGCTCATCGACGGAGATGGCATTCCGGCAGATCCCGAGCTTCAATGGCATTTGTTATTCTAGATATCCCTTTCCGCTTAGCTCGACATGGAGCATTCCAACACGTTTATCGTTTTTGGTCTTATGTCGATCTAGATAGCTAGTCGTTCGTTCGAATCCAAAAGAGTGTCTTCAAATAATGAACGTTATCCAACCTTGGGGAGGAGCGACCGCACCCACGATCGCAGCATCTCGACGTCCGCCGGCTCGTGGATGAAGACCCTTCTGGGACCATCGGGCGAGTCTGAAATAGATTTTGTATGATCTCGCAACTTGAGTATGCCCTATCACGGCTAGAGTAATCCCTTATATCTTGATGCTTGTTCGTCTAGTAACTTGATTCTACCCAGTAATCAAAAACTCGTACCGAACGGGACGGAGAGGAAGACCCATTGGATGGGCGATGGTTGCTTCTCATGGTGGATGACAGTGGCCGTTCTGTTCTGGTTCGCCGAGTGGAGCACGAGCTGCAAGAGCACTATTACACGGGTACTAATATGTGCATTCATAGTTTGAATTATTTGACAAATTAGGCTACAATGAAAGCTTATTCGTGCTCAAAGTCGTTCAGCACAGTTTTTTCTCGACCTACTCTGCATGGGACAATGGAAAGCACTACCTGACGGAGGAGGCTCTCCCACAACGTTGCGAGCGTTCCGGAAGTCGGCATCGGGCTGCAAATTTCACTTTTTTGACTCAAGGAAAACAATAACATAACGGAGAAAGCTAAAAACAAACAGCAACAACACACCTGGTCGAGATGTCCCAGATGTGGGGTCCGTACCGACAGCCTCGACTGAAGGAGACGACTGAAAGTGATTGTTCTTGATTTTTTTAAATATGTAGATTGATCTAAACGTTGCGCTGATATAGTCGCCAAAAATCGAACAGTGTTTCGACAAATTTGAAAAAGGTGGTGTTTTACCATGAGTTTCCATGTCCTCGGTGGTCCACCAGATGGGTTCCGCCACGTTGGTCGTCGGGTCTGCAAGACAAAACGATTAATTAGAGAATTTATCTATTTATTTATTTCGAAAACCCAATCAGAAAACAATAAATCAACTCACTGGAGTCGAAGGTGATCTGGACTTTCTTCTGACTCGAGCCCGGCGCCACATGAGGTCTCTGAAAACGGAGAACAGGTCATGATGAGCCCTCAAGCAGACAGTGCGAGTGACCACTCGAAATGGAGCGAACATATGAGCCGCTATAAACATTGCTTTGAGCAACAAACCTCGGTCGCTGTCTCCTCATCAGTGCGAACCTGTGAGGTCGACGGATGGTCATGTGGGCGCTGCAAGCATTCACGTATGCATAAGCATCTCTCTTTCCCCTCTCGTTTCTCTCCTTAATCTTGAACCAATACTAACCTTGCCCAGAACTTCCTTAGGCGTCCTGCCCATTCTCTCCACTCCACTTGTTGATGGCCCTCTATTGCCAGGCTGATCCTGGGAGGTAGACGGAACATCCGCAAGGTCACCAGACTTCGTTCTCAGATGCTGTCCTGCAAGTGCGGATTGACTGTGCATTGAGTGTGGATTGACCGTTTGAACACACCTGTCTGCCCTCCCGTTCCATCCCCAGCACGAGTATCGACAGCTGCCACGACGGGACGTTGATTCGAGTTTGATGGGCCCTGAAATTGAGGAAAAAATGTTCGAACATTTATGGTGCATGTTCAATCTTGACAGCTATCGTATTCAAGGTTTCTCATAATTACGAACAATGATTGCAATCTTTATTTTTAAAACGTTTTATTTGAGAAATTCCAAAGGGCATTTTGCAAATAAATAAACTGTGCGAGTGAGGCATGTCGGATTACGGTAACGTGGTAGGTTACGAAAAAAAACGACCACTCAAAGATCAAATTTATATCCCACACTTCAAGAAAAAAGTAAGTTTGCGGTTCCCGGACTGCGGTAGTTCGGATTACTGTACATGCCCGGTTACGGTAGCAAACGGTGGTATACGGTACTTTGGACGTCCACTGACCAGTTTGGATCGTGACCACGGGTCATGGTTCAAAAATAAAAAAGTTCGCGAATCCCGAGGATTACGATAGCTAAATAGTGTACGCTTCTACCAATTACAATGGTACAACTTTCGTCGCACCTAATTCAACTCCGAACCCAGTTGTGACCCGTTGTGGTTTTGTCACCCCCCCCCTCTTTTCTCCACTACTCCACTTCGAAATTCCGTTGATGATTCACAAAATTTTCGATCTTTTCCGTGTCTTAAGTCTCTCTGAGAAAAGCTTCCCTGGTATTCATCTAAGGCTACTCACCGCAGCGGGAGCCACTCGTCGGAGCTGCTTGACTCGAGCATCAGTGGATGGACGAGAGGTAGACGAAGAAGTGCCCTGAAATAGATTTATCGAATTATCAACCCATTACTTTTCATTATCACGGTAATCGGGGCGAAGGGCACGCCAACGGGTCATAAGTTTGCTGGGAGTTGACCGAGGGCAATCACTACTGTAACATTGCTATCAGTAGAGGCATACGGTATTTCCTTACCGTAATCATCGGAAATCGCGAACATATTTTTTTCCATCTAACTATGATCCGGGGGAATGGTGAAATGTGTCGGGAGTTGACCAAAAGTATCGAATACCAGAGTATGTTACAGTAACCAAAAAAAAACAGAATCCCGGGAATCACAAACCGACTTTTTTCAAAGTGCTAGATATGTTTTGTACCTACCATATTCTGCAAATTTTGTGATACGGTATTTTTTGGGTACCACACATGTCCGGTTACTCTAACATACTGTAGTATACGGTATTTTTTATCGACCTCTGACAATTTCTACAATAACCCCCGGGTTTGTTGAGAGCTCAGTCCGCGATTCCCAACGATTACGGTAGCGAAATATCGTATGCCTATACTGAAAACAATGATACAATATTGATTGCCCTTGGTCAACTCCCAGCCGATTTATGATCCGTTTGCTTTTTGTCCGTTTCCGTTTTCACCCCCATCCCTCCTCCCCGATAATCGATAAAAGGGTTGATCATGTTTTGCCCCACCTTCTTGGCTCTATAACTGTTTCTTAGAGTCCGTAAGGTAAGCTTCGATATGCACAGTATGTCCAGTCCACTCACCGTTTTCGCAGCCGGATCCACGAGTCGTGGTTTCTTTGGCGGAACTCCGGTCGCTGGGCGGTAGGGAGCGGGAGCGAATGCTCGACCAGCAGGAGTGCTGAACGGAGGCTTGCCCACCATGCGATAGGCATTGTCTGATCCAGAAGGTCCCTTGGAGACCTGAATTGCACCATCACTGTCATACTCTCTTCACATTTTGGCCATGAACGTTTTTGTGAGAGTCATAGCACTTACCTTCACACGAGGTGCAGGCGTCGCAGTCGACGAAGTGGACGGTCCAGCTCGCTGATCTCCTCGAGTGAGAGTGGGCATGCTAGCGAGAGTCCGCGCTGCTTCGAGGTGCGCCTATATTACGAGACCGTTTTGCAAAAGAACATACGATCATATTAGATGACTATGCTCACCTGCTCTTCTTCCGTCGATGTAACGCCTTTGTGAGTCGAGGTGGATGGTCCAGCATCTGACGAATCCTGCAAGCATCCATTTTGTCAGTTGTTATAGATAAACCGAATATGTCAGAGCTTGATAAGTTAAAAAGAGTGAGCAATGGGAAAGGAGGCGAGTGGATGGGGATTATGTATTGCTAGCCATTTCTATATCTCGCCTTCGGCACTGCTGCAGACTGCGAAGTGGAGGGTCCTGCCTCATCCTTTCCGTCAGAAGCAGAAGTCGCAGGGTCAGAAGACGCTTCGCCGTGCGACGTCTAAATGCACCAATTTACTACATCACAAATATCAAGAGCTTGATAGGTCTAGGTAACAAAAGCGAAAGAAAGGTAATAGAAAAGCAGATTGTGCATTGTCAAGCATTTCTAGTTCTCACCTTCGTCCCAGCCGGTGTAGTCGAGGGTCCGGCTCCACCCTCCTCGTCCTCAACTCGCTGGTAACTGGCAGACGAGCGACGAGGTCGGGGATTGGTAGGAGCAGCATGTCCATCAGTTCCTCTCGTGGGCGGATGGCGAGGAGTAGTTGGAGTGACGGCAGTCGTGGGAGCAACAGCTGCACCGTCATCCTCTTCCTCAGTTCGATTGTAGTTGGCAGTGGAGCGATGAGGGCGAGGAGTAGTCGGTTGAGCGGTAGCTCGAGCCAGACGATCTGGGGCGACTTGCAGAGGTTGAGAAGAAGGAGTGGCCTTGGAGGAAGAGGCTCCTCCCTTCTGGGCAGACTTGGCGACGGCTGGGCGGCCGCGGGGAGTGTTCTTGGAGGTGGCTGCCCTCTGGAAAGAACTCATTGTTCATTTTCGATTGCAAATTGAATCTATCGTCTAAACTTGGCTTGCAATTCATTCGGAGGGGTGCCAAAACCTAGGACAATTAATATTGTATGATTGTTATTAGTAGAGGCATACGATATTTTACTACCATAAACGTCGGAAATCGCTATCTGATTTACTCATGGTGTAAAATGGTCCGGGTCTACCAAAAGTACCGTATACCTAAGTGTGTTACCGTAACTAACTAACTCATTAACTCGAACGACCGTAGTCCGGGAATCGCAAACTGATGTTTTCTTAAAGTCTGATGTTTTCTGTGGTTGGTTGTGTTTACCGTAACCTGACACACTACCGTAACCCGGGAGACCACAAACCGGTTTTCGCAAACTGACTTTATTCGAATTTGAATGCGCATTTTGTAAATGAAGTCTGTCGGTGATTCCTGGATTACGATATCTCGGGTTACGGCAATGTCAGGGTACAGTATACAAAAACGACCAAAGATCAAATTTACACATCACACTTTAAGAAAAAAATATGTGTTTGATTCCCGGACTACGGTATTTTCGGTTACTGCAGTTTTCGATTCCCTGAATAGGGTGTTTTTGGTTAATGCACGATTACGGTAACAGACTTTGGTATACGCTACTGTTTATCGACACCCGATCGTTTTGAATCATGACCTCCCCCTCTACTGGTAACAAGGATACAATATTGATTGCCCTAGATCAACTCTCAACAGAGTTATGACCCGTTGTCCTTTCGGCAGTTGGAGTTTTGGCACCCTCCCGATTACTCAAATTGATACCAGCCTGAACTTTCTAACTACTCGCTGATTCACTCATCTCCGTGCACCTAACTGACTAACTTATGCTTATATTTGCGCGTTCAAACTTAGATGTCAACTTGGTTTTGTATTTGGAAAGACATTCGAAATGACTAACCTTCTCAGCCTCCACCTTCCTCTCGTACTCGACCCTCCACTGCGGCTTCGGCAGGATATCGTCGAGGATCCTGTAAAGAATGTTTTGAATGTCACCGTCAAGCCCGAGGATTTTCGATAACCACAATTCCTTCACTATTGATACTATCCCAGACAAATGAAAGTTCGGAGATCGCATGTGAAACCTCATTTTTTAAACTAATTATATTTTCGAGAAAACCGATCGTGGGTATTCACAGTTTTAATTAGCCAGCACCCTATGAGCAGACAGTTCCGGAATCAAGACCATTTCAATGCTAGAGCGATTTCGAGCGATCTTCACCTAACAGAATTACTTACTGCTCCAGGGTCTCGACGTGCTCGGAATCCTCGCCGAAGGATTCGCGCGGCTCCCAGGAGTCCGCCCACGGCTTCCTGGTTCGTGGGTTGACTCCGCCCCACTTGGTCAAGTAGGACAAGGAGCCGTCGCTCTCCACCTGCGAATTGAAGTGTGTTGTTAATTCAATGCCACTTAAGTTCTTGGACCGAAGAACTAACTAAAGGTCAACTTCGACTTCTATCTTCACGTCCCTGAATTCACTAAGAAGACTCCAAAACATAATTTCATCAGGCGACAATCACCGAGTATAATTAAACAGATGAAAACTCACTCTTCGGTCCAGCACTAGCTCCACTTCCCACGTTTTCTTGGGCATCTTCTTGGCGATGAGTGACTGGGGAACTTCCTGCAAAGGAACTACATTATTGGTGCGTAAACAATCAAAGGGATAACGCGCTGCGCTAAAACCGTCCTTGATTTCGCTTAACACGTTAACAGCACGGGAAGAAGAGACGAAAGGGATGATGAAGAGGACACCCACTATCGGTTGAAGGTTCACACAAGGAAACGGGGTGTGTGGGTATGGGAATAAATGTGATGAAAGCGAGGGATCACCAAAAAAAAGGCAGCGACATGGGATGATGGAACATTAATAAACGCGGAGAAGGAGAACGGGAACAGTGAGAGGGAGAGGGCCATCAGAGTGTTATCACGCTCGGTTAGATTGCTACTTTCACTCGAAAGAGTGAGTGAAGTCGAGGGTGGAAAGGAGAGATAGAGTCATAAATTGGAGAGGTGAGGGAGGAGGGTAGGAATCGCTTGTTGAAATGAGGAGGACGGAATAATAGAGGGAGGAAAAGGATTGTTTGATGCCTTCACTAGTCTCTTCTCCTCTCTCTCTTATCACCAACCATCGCGTTGTTTGCTTGTCGATGATATGAAGAGAGGGTAGTGAAGGGGAATATGTGAAAAACGAGAATGGCGCCGCCATGAGGGACGGTGAAAGTGAAATGGAGAGGGAGACTATGGAGGAGAACTGAGAGAGATGTTGGTTGTGCACACCATGTCTCTCTCTCCTCTCTTAGTATGTCATCGCGCTCGAATTGAGTGTAGTGGAGCAGACCATGTGGTGAGAGTGAGAGGGACGCGGAGAGGAGAGAGGCGAGGGTGGAAAGTGGACGAGAGACAGTGAGTAAGGCGGAGAGTATGGCGGAGGGGGGGGGAGTAGGGAGTAGGGAGAGGAGGGAAGAGGAGATGGATTGGCTGAGTGTATTAGTGGTCTCTCTTGCTCGGCCTGCTGTCACGCTCTGAGGGTCAACAGAGAGAAAGGGGAGGGAGAGGGAGATCATTACTCCGATACGACGAGTGTGTAGGAAATGTGGGAGAGGGGGGAATTTCGAGGGACTTGCTGGGGGAAAGGAGGGGGAGATGAAGGGGAAATTGGGTAAGAATGATGGACATGGAAGTGGGAGAAAAGAATGAATGATACGCGTGAAGGAAGAACGAGTAGAGATGCGACCTCATTTAGGTGAGGATGGAGAAAACAAGTTATTGGGGAGCGGAAAAGGAAGGGATTGTTGAAGTTACTCGCGAAAAGTAGTGGATCCCGTCTGTTTCTGATAGCGTAACGGGCTCGCTGATGATTGACAATAATGAGAGTAGTGAACCCCTTCCGGCCTGGGTCTGCAAAGAGGAAAAGGACAAGGGCTCAATAGGAAGAAGCAATCAAGGATGATTGGAAGGAAGGAAGGCTATGGGAACAGTGGTTCCAAGCAAAGGGAAACACAGAAAAGGTCAAATATAAAAATATTGCGATTCGCCAAATAAATCAGTGGTTGGTCCCTCATATTGGCCACGCGAAAGAATTAGGAGGAAGAGAGAGAGAGAAAAGGCGACGCGCGCCCGCGCGTCGCGTGTCCCGATGATGTGGCCTTGCTCTCTCCTCTGTCCCCACTATCTCCACTCTTCTCGCTTCCCCTTCTCTCCCTCCTCCCCCCCCCCTCCTTCCGGTCTCTCCTTCCTTCCCCATCCTCCCTCCTCTTCTTCTTCCGCCTTACACTGCTCGAAAACAAATGTCGGGGATTGCCGAGGGACCGAG
Source organism: Pristionchus japonicus (assembly GCA_900490845.1). NCBI lineage: Eukaryota > Metazoa > Nematoda > Chromadorea > Rhabditida > Neodiplogasteridae > Pristionchus > Pristionchus japonicus. The sequence goes on along the minus strand of LS489038.1, from coordinate 130,150 downwards.
CGATGAACATATAACAATGGTGACCCTGATTCATGAGATGATAAGAGTTATGATATGAACGTGTGCGCAAGAGAACAAAGTGTCGGATAATTGACCCAATTCCGTTGTTTTTGAATTTGTTTAATACAGTTGAAGAGCTGATAAATAGGAGGAATCAATTTGAACTGTGACTATTATGGTATGATAACAGTCAAAGAAGCATTGAAAAGCCGTCAGCGAAACCCGAACAACCAAATCTTCCTTTCCCCCACCCCTCTCCCTCCCCCTCTCCAGCCTCCCCTTTCCTCCTACGCGAATGTAGTTAATCTTGATGAAGACGACTCGTTGGAGTGTCTTGTAGTTTTTGCCTCTCTATTCTGAATGCTCTTTCGCCAGTCAGACAGGGCGAGAGAAGGTGTGACTAGAAGAGAGTCAGACCGTTGCTCTTGTCTTTGGTCATTATCTTACATCACCATAGCAGTTATAAATACAAAGAAAAACTTAGTCAAGTTACTAACTGCACCGATTCTTTTGTAGATATGGATAGTTTTCATATGTTTCAATGAGACAGGAGAAGCATCGTTTCAAACACAGATCGAATGCAATTGAAAACAGGTAAAATTGCAGTCGGAGGTCAAAGTCCAGAACGTCAAGGTTGTTCGATGGAAGAAAAATGGCAACCAGATCGTTGCTGTTTGTTTCTCATTTGCATTCATCCCAACTGGTTGCATTACCACCCGGCTGGTATAATGCTCAAATCTCCTGATAGATTCACCGTGAATTTCGCAACACTTTAATGATGTAAAGAAAAGTTTCTTTACAGCATTGTGTTATCCGTATGTAGGAAGATGAAGCGCCAAGCCGATCCTTCTCTCTTATACCAATTAGCATGATAGAAACAAGAAATGAATTTGATAGAGTGGGAATCGTTAATCATCTTTAAAATAGAAAAATCGGCTCATACAGACGAACAATTTATCACAATAGAATGATATTTATGTTTTAAACCTTTAAAATTATCATCAGCTCGATAAGCGTATAACAAAATACGGCCGCTGCTTATTGTTTCAACATTCGATTGCAATACTCAAACAAATACGGCTCCCGAATTCGTTAATAGGAAGGAGGATTTTCAGTTCCGAGTGGTGCCGACTATGGATGGCGTTTTGATTTCGAAAAGATTGCTCCCCCCCCCTTGCTAGATGAAGAATGGAATGATTCCGGCTTATTGCTCTTGTTTATGAGAAATCAAATACCAAGGAGAGAGTCAAGGAATCATTTGATTCTCTGAATTTGAACAATAAAAATTTCTCTCAATCTTTATCAATAAATTTTAAAAGTTAAACGATTATTAGTTTTCGGCAGTTCTGGTTGTTTATTTGGTTCAATGAGCCGAAAAGTAAGTGAGCCGAAAAAAAGGCGAAAAGAAATATTTCATCAAGATAAATTATGACTAACTTACGTGGAATGAGGTAACCAGCATTACCTCAATATTTCAAGTCAATTTGTTGACTTTCAAGCGAGATATGTCCCAAGGAATCAAATGATTCCCGTAATTATTTAATTCCGAGATTCACCGACTCTCGGAATCAGTTGATTCCGAGAATCAAATTATTCCGGGAAACATCGAGGAATCACAACGCAAACCCTAGTGCCAACTCACTGAAGCACTCAATTACCATTTATCCCTGGGCGACAACAATAACTAAAGGTAAGGTTACATGAGATTTCATATCGTGTGATTACGTTTCTCAGTGCAAACATAGTACCTCTTACTCTAACCAAGATCCTCCAGGAAGCATTCAGCAGATGAAAGAACAATCCAATAGCGGATGATGGTATTACTTGTATTAACGCTGATATGATGGGGTTTATTTTTTTGGATTATACGCATCCTCAACTAATGGTCGCACTTGGTCGAGTTCCCTTCTATCTGAATGGTTTATTCAACCTCATAATTCTTTCATCTTCAATCTCCTACCTTGTCCAAAAGTGAGACTTCAAAAATTGATTCACTACCAAGTTATCTGAAAGTGTTAGAACCCGAATATATCATCACGAAAATCTATTTATAACATTATTTGGGCTCTGGTCACTCCGTGCGTTCGAAAGGCAATCTTGCTCAGAGTCGATACTACACTTGAGGCCTGACAGAAGTCGTTTAATCCTCCCTGAAAATGTTTTTAGTATAACAGATCAAACCGAAACAAGTAATGTTGTGAACCGCCTTACGCAAACTTGTTACAATTGTTGAACAAAGCTCGTATTCCGGGAAATGTTGGCCACCTTTACAGCCTGATTTTAAGGAGATTCGCAATGTTAAACAACTTCATCTCAGGACAGACAACGTTTTGGGATTCTCATCGTCAAACAAAGCCGCAATAGCTAGAGTGAAAATGGTCAAGCCTAGGATCGTTTTATTCGCCATCTTCAGTTTTGGTTATGATGTCTTCTGCTTCGCTGTGATAATAAACCTTGCCGATTTCTATTCAGATGTGAGACGAAGGATGATCAAGGGATACGCATTTGTGTTTGTCATATTGGGTATATACAAAAATGACAAAGGGAAGTGGATGTCTATGATGTATTAAGAAGTTTTGACATATCATGACATCATCCTTTGACAATCACCTCTCACTTGAGATGTTAATCCAACGAATCCATATCTCAGGATTCCAATTGTCATATTGGGTATATACAAAAATGACAAAGGGAAGTGGATGTCTATGATGTATTAAGAAGTTTTGACATATCATGACATCATCCTTTGACAATCACCTCTCACTTGAGATGTTAATCCAACGGATCCATATCTCAGGATTCCAATTGTCATATTGGGTAGATACAAAAAGGACAAAGGGAAGTGGATGTCTATGATGTATTAAGAAGTTTTGTCACATCATGACATCATCCTTTGACAATCACCTCTCACTTGAGATGTTAATCCAACGGATCCATATCTCAGGATTCCAATTGTCATATTGGGTAGATACAAAAAGGACAAAGGGAAGTGGATGTATATCATGTGTTAAGAAGTTTTGTCACATCATGACATCATCATTTGACAATCACCTCTCACTTGAGATAATAATCCGTCGGATCCATATCTCAGGATTCCAATTGTCATATTGGGTAGATACAAAAACGACAAAGGAAAGTGGGTGTATATCATGTGTTAAGAAGAAGATGACTCTTGAGGAATGAATGAGCCATTATCCCTCACTCTTCCCTCTTCCTCTCTGCACTCTAATCATGACATCATCATTCGACAATCACCTCTCACTTGAGATGTTAATCTAACGGATCCATATCTCAAAAAAGTAATTGTCATATTTGGGACACACGATGAGGACGAAGGGAAGTGGATGTATATGATGTATTAAGAAGTTTTGTCACATCATCACATCATCATTTGGCAATCACCTCTCACTTGTGATGTTAATCCGTCGGATTCATTCATTCGGTTGATTAGGTTTTTATATGGCGATAATCAATCAACCTAATTTCAATCAAATTTCCAGCGCAAGAAGAGATCGACGAAAACTGGGATGGAATATCATAACACACAGTCGAGTCAGAAAGGATAGGGCTGATCATATATCATCTCATCGAAAAGTTTTAAAAACTTTTTTTTTAAGTTTAAAATCAATCACGTAATCGTTGTACGCACGTTTATTATACAATAAATCAGCCTATTAACAACATCTCATATTGATTCAACAGAGTTCCGTAAAGTGGCTAAGTATCTTATCGTTTTAATCGCTCTCTTCAGCATCGCTTATGTTGTCTGCTTCGCTTTGATGATGAGACATGCCGACTTCAACTTTGAGGTACTAGAAATGCTCACTTGTAACAAAATATATTAAAATCATTGAGAATTCCTTCGGTTTATGTGGATGCTTAGCTCTTCATTGAATAGTTCTTTTTAAGTTTGAAGCCATCTAATGTACAACGACCATCATACTTCTGTTCATTTTCTGTGCAAAAAAAGCGAGTGCTGGAAACCGGATTGGAGCACCGCAAAGATTCTCGCATTCTCGAATATATAATCAAATAATGTGATTGCTGTGTTGACCATCTGAAAAAGAACAAACAGAACATTTTTGTGAACTGTTCATTTTGATAGCATTCAGCGATTGCCTCTTTATCACTTCCTTCGTCTCACAATCCTGATCATTACATGATAACTGAATTCTTCCTCCTTTGCTCTGCTTACATCCAAAGAATGGAATGTCGTTTGTCATTCCTTTATTAGAAGTGGTTTCAATGATCTTCCATTATCATGCAAAGCTGTAATCACTTCAACGTTTTCTTCCCACACTGACTTATGTCCAAGTAGCTCTGCACAATCTGATGATGCACAATTTCCTATATAAAGAACTCCTCTTTCATCTACCTCTCAATCGTATGGCTCTGTTCATATCAATTCCACGTCATCCCTTCTGCTCTACACACTAGTGCCTCTTCTGTTAACTTTGACTAATAGCTAGAAGTTATTGCAAAATAGCAAAGTTTTGCACAACGATCAGTCGATTGGACACGATTTATCTACAACAGTGCATTCAAGAACGGCATTCGGGGGTGTGAAAAGCAGATGGATCTTTTTTGTGCTGAAATGCTTTCTGCATTCTGACAAAAGTTGTCTAATAAGTCAGTCCCTGATCCCTGGTTATGATGCAATCTAGTACAGTACGCGGTCAGACGGAGCAAGAGAGAGAGGGTGAGGCTATACCAGATGTGTTCACTTGTGGTCACACGACTCGCCTCTTCTCTCCTCTCCTCCAATCGATGAGAGGGGAAGGGATGACCCTCATCGTTTTCCCACTCTCTAACATTGCTTCCAACTCCACTTCTTTGTCCCTCCCACCTAAATACCTATCTTTTCCCAGTCCGCCCTTCCCCCGACCTCCTCTCACTCCTCCACTCTTCTAGTTCCTTCCTTCTCCCTTCCTTTCTTCTCTCCCTTCTCTTCCATCGATCGGTTCCTCGTTCCGTAAGTTCTCGCCTATTTCTTTCCTGTTCTTTGCTTCCCTCGCGCTAGTTTCCATCGCTTCTCATTTCATCAACTGATTATGATTGCGCATTCCCCTTAAATGACCCTGTCAGAGGAAGGAAATAGAGAGTGCCCGCTCTACACAAAACAACACGAACTTGTTTACTACTTTCTCACAGTGGTCACTCTGACTTCCTCTTTGTTTTCGTTTAGCGCGATTTCTTTCGCGTCGTGTGTGCAAAACACCAGCAGTTGCCTCTTCGCCTCCACGTATTCTCTCCACTATCAGTGTAGAGAGCGTGTGTCGTGATTACGTTATCAACGTCTTCTCTCTGTGCCTCTTTGTGCCTGCAAGTTCCGAGTGAGTGGAGAGAGAGGTCATTCGTTGAGTATCGACGTCTACACCCTTTCCCTTCATGACCTACTCGATCATTCCGTTTTTATCACTATCGGTTCTTCTTCCACGTATTTTCCCCACGCTCGCAGTTATTACGTTATCAACGACTCTTCTCTGAGTTTTTTGTGTTAGTGCCTGTTAGTGCTGAGTGGAGAGTTCGAGGTCATTTGTTGAAAGACGACGAGTGTACAACGTTACCCTCTTCCTTCATTTTCTTCTCGCTCATTCCTATTTTCTCACCATCGCAATTTCGTCACTTCAAGTCAAGCGTCTTCTCTCTATTATCAGTGTAAAGTCAAGAATCAGCGGTATTAGAGATCAGTTATCAATGGCTCTTCTTCTCCTTCTCCCAAATAGGCACCTCTCTCTCTAGCAAATCGACTCGGGCAATCGGATCGGTTGGAGTGCATCGAATAGAGAGCGCAAGGTCGTTTGAGGAGAGTGATCCAATGTACAGTATTTCCCTTCACATACTCGTGCTATCTGACAGGTTATAGAGCGTGTAAAGCGGAGAGAACGTGGACATTGATCATCTAACGTCACTGATGTCTCACGCTATCTGATCGGCTAAAATATATCATGTAAAGAGGGCGAGGCCGATAATTAGGAGTTGACCTGCGTCCAACATTACCCTATCTTTCATTATCCTCTAGCACATTCCATCGTTCCCGCCGTCGCGATTCCGTACCACAGTGGTCACTTCAATTTTCAATTTCTTCTCCTCATTATCAGTAAATAGTGATAGAACTGATCACTGATCAATGCCTCATCTTCTCCTTCTCAAAACAGACACTCTCACACAAACGCGGGCGTTATCTGATCGGTTAGAGGGCGCGTATAGTAGAAAACATGAGGTCATTTGTAAAAGTCGTCTGGGTACAACACTATCTTCTCCTTTCATCTTCTCATCGGTCATTCCCCCCTTCCCACGTCTTCTCCCCATCCCCCTTTATAACTGTAAAGTGAAGACTCACTGGTCGTTAAGATCACTTTGTCAGTACCTCTTCTTCTTCTTCTTCTGCATTCTCATTGTCCAAGTAAGAGCCTCTTTCTCTCACAAATGCGTTTTCTCGCTATCTGATCGGTTAGCAGGCGCGTAGTGTGGAAAGAACTAGAACATGTGTCGTACTGGGAGTCTCCCAGACTCCTTCTATCTCTCTGCTTCATGCTATCTCTTGCTCGATCTGTCCGACAAGTGAGTTGGGGAGAGTAGTGAGCGCACAGTTGTCTTGTAAGACAGAGGTACGAGTATCGCACATTCCTTCTTTCTCGCTATCATTATTCTGTGTGATCTCGACTTTTATTCGTGTAGCACGTCTTCTCCCCCATTATCAGTGTAGAGCCAAGAATGCGGTCACAGAGATCACTTGAACAACGTCGGTTCTTCTCTGTACCAGTCAGGTGCCTCTCTCTCTATTTCATTAGATCTCTAGCGCTATCTGACCGACCAGTGAGCGGGGGAAAGGGAGAGCGAGGGCATGTGGTGTTCTAGAAAAGCAGAAGAAAGAGCTATGCGGATCTTAGTGTAAGCCATCTCCTCTTTCTCCCCTCGCCCTTCCAATGCTTATCTCTCATTGAATCAACTTTCCTCGACTCTCGCTTTTGCTCCTCTCGATATCGCTCGATCTATCGCGCAAGACACCAAGTACTCAACGCGCCTATACACGCTCGTTGATCACATGGGAAAGTGACCTGACTGAATATACTGCGAGACGCAAATTTACTCCCAAGACCGATCGCTCATCCTGTTCCTTCCCACATCCACTTCCATTTCTCTATCTCGAGAAATCTCTCAATTCACTCACCCGCTCATGATCAGTTCGAATTCAAAAGCTCAATCTATCACGTTAGATAGGAAGTGCAAATCACCGCTCTTTCCCGGCCGATCTCTCATTATGTTTGTGAGAAAGTGTGCCGAAAGAAGAAATAACGACAACACTTTTCCTCCACTCTGATCTTTCATCGCATTCCCACTGCTCATCGCATACGGTTTCCACCATTTCCGTCTTTCACTTTGGCGCACTATTTCAGCGACTCTCTAAGATGTCACGTTCACTTCCCACTCTTTGCTTTCGCACTATTTCCGCGCTTTCCCATCGCTAATCAGATAGTACATGCAGTAGTAGAGTCTGCTATCAGTAATACATTCCGTTCCTCCTCCGTTTCCTCACACTCCTTCCGTCTCTCTTTCTTCATGTTTCGGATCCAATCGTGCATTGTTAGGTCTCCCGAAAGTCTTCCTCTTCGAGTATCCGTGGTCGGGTTTTGTCTTCCATATGCATACGTCATGTCTTCCCTGTTTCTTCCTTATGCAACCGAGTTATCCGCATCAATACTGCTATATATTCAGATGAGAGTGATGCCGCCCCCGCAGAAGTACAACAGCAAGGGCGAGCCCATCTATGAGATAGAGAGGATCTTGGACAGAAAAGTAAGCGTTTCCACTTGTAATGATGTCGACACTACTCACTAGAGTAATTGCTGTTACAGATAAGAAGTTTATCATAGAAATCATCCTTTTAACGCTAATCGATTCCCGGGTGGCTTTGTTAATGAACCCATATCAAGTGTTCATGGCCGATGTTGCCAAACTGTATCTCCTTTGATTGGTGGCCGGATGTGCCTGGAACATAGAATAGACACTACAGTTTTCCAATCTGGAGCAAATACGATAATGATAGAGTACCATTTGCGAAACGATTTTGCTTGCAGAAGTATTCCAACGGAACAAAGAAGTATCTGTTCAAATGGCTCGGATACTCGATGGAAGAAAGCACCTGGCTCCCTGCTCATTGCATCGAGGAGGAGGAGGATGGGAAGCAGAGTCGCCATATCACCCTGATTGAGGAGTACGTTCATGTTTTATTTCAGCTTCCTGTGTTTATGTTGAAATTACTTGCCATTATGTTTTGGACTCGAAAACCTGTGTTCTAGAATTCTGAAAATAGTATCTGATGCTATCTTTGACAAAATTGTGCGTTGAACCATTCGATCATTTCAGTATCCACGAAGGGCGGAAGAAGAAGAAGCCGCGGTGGCTAATCGCATACGAGGCCTACAAAGAGGCGAAAGAGGTGATTCACTGGATCCTCATTTTGCAATTCTTCGAATAAAATTATGGAAGGAAGACATTAGACATTAAACATTTATCCTGACATCAAGACAATGGGCCTGCAGGGCAGCAACTTAGGGGAAGGGATAGGGATCTTCGTACTCACAGTGTCGTTGGGTCAAGGGATGAAATCTTCTTACATGTATCTTCTCAAACGTTTGAGGCGTGAAGTAGATCGTCCAGCCGCCGAAGTCCATACGTAGCGTGGTTTAGAGCAAACTCATGAAGCAGGATTCTTGAATGGGGCCTTTCTTGACGGTAGATCACTTGAGATGATGGGATCCGTCATGGGTCCTCCTTTTGTAGTGTACCGAGTGGGCGATACTCATCCGGTTGCCCAAGCTGACGGACGAGGATTCTCCAGACTGGGGGTGGAAGAGAGGGGGGGGGTGAGAGTCGACCGTCCGTCATGAGCGCGAGAATGGAAGGAAACCGTAGATGAAATGGGATAAAGAGTCAGGCATAGTCGATTCCGATATGGCTTGCTTATTGGGCTATCAACTCTCCATTTTCCTAGAATCAAGCATAGTGGATTCCGATATGGTTTGCATATTGGGCTTTCAACTCTCCACTCCGCTCTTTCCAGGCTGCTGCGTTGGAGGAGAAGCGAGAGAAAGAGGCGAGGAAGGTAGCGGCCAGACTAACTCGATCCACCAACCGCCCTTCTGCCCCTCATCGAGTGCTTCCGAGGAGAGGCGCCCCAGTCGCAGGCACTGCAATGGCTTCCGGAGGTCGTCGGAGCCGATTCACTGCCCAACCGACTCAGCCCTCCAATAAGCCGAACCGTTCTCGTCATCCTTCGATGGCTGGTGGAGATGGAGAACAGTCCACTCGTTCTCGCCGTGCGTCCGTTGGCTCTACATCCCCACTCTTGGCCCCACCAAGGAGAGACGTGTCGGCTGATGGAGCGATTGGAGTCGATCGATCATCCCGCGACTCCTCGGTCGAGTTCGTCCCGCCCACTATGGCCAGATACGGAGTAGGACCGCTGGGTCTTGTGGGCAATGGATATGGCTATGGAAGAGGATCTGCCGAGAGGCCGCTGACTGAGGCAGAAAAGGAGGTGAGATTATTCACTTCTGTATAGAAATATTTGGAGGCAGAAAGTAGTAGTTTGTAGCCAGTAAACAAATGATGATAAGGATTGCAGGAGCTTCGCAAGTGGAATGCGCTCCCTTTCACGGAGAGGAATTGGCCCAGGTGGCTGGCGATTCCGGACATTGAGAGGACTCCATCGCTCAGAAGGGCATTCGTAAAGAGGGATAAGATCAAGTTGAATAGTGAGGAGACGAAGGCGAAGAAAACGGTAATTTAGTGATTCTGTAGACATTTGGGTAGGGACTTCTCTTTGACTTCTCTCTTCTCATTAGCACACTCGCTTCATAAAATATCGGGTTGGAAATACCGGTACATAATTGAGATTCTATGTATTTTAAGGCGAGGGTGAGGAACCAAAAGTTCATGGAGAAGCACCGGATGAAGCAGAGAGAAATATTTGAGGAGGACCCGAGGATTAAGGAGGAGGCTGAGGTGAGATCGGAGTATCCATACTTCTCTGCTTTACCTACCAAAAGACAGTAGGGGTGGGTGAGGTAGAGTGAGAATTGACCAGAGGGGAGAGAGTGTGCTAACATGTCTTGACCGGGCCCGATTGTCGGGAGCTATCATCAAGAAAAACCAAAACGCGATCGCTACACACTTTCAATGGTTCAAACAACCTCATCTTGTTCTCCCATCATCAGCAAAAGCTGATTGCAGGATGCCATGGATGAGTCATTCTCTTCAATGTATGGACAAGCTGCGTGGGAGGATATCATGGTGAGTTGGGTATTTGACTGTGATGATTTTCTCAGGGGATCAACTGATTCTGTGAGATTTAGTATACTACTGTGGTTCTAGTAGCACTTAAAATAATTCCAGAGGGCCGTAAACATGGCTGCGATGGATGGACCTTCTACTTCACAGCATGGACGTGTGATGAATGTGGATGAGATGGTGAGCGGATCTTTGTTTCGCTAGAGTAATTCACGCAATAGGCTGAAGCTTATAGAGATGAACTGATTCGTTAGTCAATTGAAAACTTTAGACTCCGCTCCAAGCTGCATCGATTGGCCTAACAGCTCCGCCTCAAGAAGAAGCCGGATCGCCCTCTCAATCGACGACGTCGCTGTCGTCAGTCGTTGTGCCTGTCGCCGTGCCGCGGGTGAGTAATACTACGAACGTCTGTGGACGAGACTGTAACTGCCGAGGAGAGAGCCGAGGAGAGGCACCCCCGAGTAGGGCGAGAGAACCAGTCTAGAAAGGAGGCCACTGAATGAGATCCCCGTCAAAAGAGTGTGATATTTCAATGAGAGCCGATTGAAGAGGAGGGAAGGTGTTAGGTGAAGATCGGGAGAGCAGGGGGCAATATTCGAGGAAGGGGGCTCTTCTTGATAACGGTTAGAATTGGGGGCATTGGGAGATGAAAGCGGCTCCGAGTGGTGTGATGACTTGGAATGATGAGGGAGGGATGAGCGAGAAGAGGACCTTTCAACCATCTTATTAGCAGTAGAGACTCATCATGCCTGTGTTTTCCACGACTGACACTGGGTCTGCGAGACGCAGCATGGAACTCATTGGTTTCAAGAGGGAGGGGAATGTCGAGACTCCAAGTGGTTGCCTCCTCAACAACGAGAGAGAGAGAACATCAAAGGCTTTGGCGAGTGTCTCTTGTTTCTCTATGATGAGACTGTAGTAGAATTGAGTCTCGTCAGCGAAGGAATTGAAGCTCTTTTCCAAGGAGTCGGTAGACGGACCTCCACTGATCCACAGGGTATCTCGAATCTGTTGTATGAAAGAAGGACTTTGAGACGTAGTCAGTTTAGGTAGGAGATGTGGTGTAGTACTGAGTCATTGTCGAGCTGCATCCAACCCTCTGTCGACTCCAGAGGCGCTACTTCGATCCAGTCATCTGGCACGTGAGATATAGTATAGTGTGGAAAGTGAGAATGGAAAACGAAGAGAAGAGAAGGGAGAAGGCGATTGACTAGGAATGACTAGGATTCCGAGGGTGGAATCACTTCATGACGAGATGTGATTAGAAAATAGTGAGGGGGGGTCGAAAAGTGACTGACGGGATGGTGGAGTGGAGAAATGAGATGATGAGTATGAGAATGAGTCGAGGAGAGGATCGCGTGACTTGCCGTGAGAAGAGAGAGGGTGAGGGTGGGGAAAGGGTGGAATTAGCCTGGCAGAATGGTGTGTACCCAACAAGATCTCGGATCATGCAATAGATGAAATATTCAGACGCCGCTTCAAACTGCACCGATTACCTCTCCAACTGGCAGACCGAAGGAAGATGGATCGACCGCATCATCGGATGTCGCTGTGGCGAGGGTTAGTAGAATGGATGGTTTGGGCGGGATAAGATGTGGTGCAGAAGGGGAGATTCCTTATCGTCGTTCAGAGAGTAGAATGAGAGATGAAGCGCCTTAGACAGAGGGGTTTTTTGAGGGGAGGGGGTGGAGTGACTTACTACCGACATATATCGAATTCAATGCCCTATTCTTGAGGTCTCTTTTCGTAATGATCGTAGAAACTTTAGTGAGAGAGTTGATGTAGTTACACTCGACATGTATCGTTTCTCTAGCGGTTAATAGGTGGATATAATCGACGCGGAAATCGATCTTGCAGACTGATGGAGCGGAGGGAGTCGGATCATTCTCCCCTTCGCCCTCTCCCTTTCACACTCCGGTGCAACCACTGATTGTTGATGATAATCTCGTGGAGGTTACTCCACCCACAGAAGTGTCTGAGAGCATCCACCAGGCCGCCATCAATGTTCTCGACTGTTCTCTGTCAAGCACAGCTCCTGCTATGGGCAGCGACTCATCGGATGGCGGCAATCCTCTGATCATCCCCTCCACTCCTTCAGTCACAATGGTGAGCAATTTTCAAATGCCACGTCATGTCGATTTATTGAATTGATTGGATTGTGGGTCAAAGATATGTATTCCTGGTATTCGAAAGTGATAGCAAATCATTCAATCGCTACATTTCAGGATCCACTCGACCTCACAAAATCGCCTGTTCGAATGGTTACTGCCGAGTCTTCGATGTCGACCGCTTCCGATGCTGTTCTGCAGGTGCGAAATAATGATGGGATTATGATGACACTGGGAACTCTGAAGACCCACCGAAAAGTGTTCGACATGGTCTCAAATCTCTCAAAAACAAACAAAATTTACACGAATCAAGAAACAGATTCAAATGCTTTCGATAACCAATCAAACAGATCCCAAATAATAGCTGTACTAACTCGAGAATCGTTCGACAAAATAGTGGTTGTTTTAGAGACCCCTCAAATAGGATATTGCAGACTGATGGAGGATCAGAACGAGGCGGATCCTCCCCTTCACCCACTCCCATTCGCACTCCAATGCAGCCCCTGCTCAGTGAAGACCATGGTGAAGATCTCAATGAGGTTCCGCCGCACACTGACTCGTCTGAGGGCCTGCGTCAGGCTGGACAACGCGTTGCTGTTGTTACTCCCAACCCTTTCGCTGTTCAAAAGTTGAGATCTCCTCCTGCTGTGGACGGAAGTTTGACTCCAGAAGAAGACAGAAAGCTCCGCTACTGGTTTGCCAATGCCATCAGGAGCAGACCTGTACGCAGTTGGGAGATCATGTTCCCATCTGCTGAGAAGCAGGGAGCGCTTCTTCGGGTTCTCGAGGAAAAACTCATCGCGTTATCTGGACAGAAGCGTAAGAAGAAGCACGGCAGACGCGTAAAGAGAAGAGCCCATAGGGTGAGATTGTAGTTTTTAACAACTTATCGCTTAGAATTTCACAGTTAGTTGAAGAAACGATAGGCGACATGCCGTAATGATCGGTTTGGAATAGAAAAAAATCCCTAGACAAATCAATGTATTGTTTCGTTCAGCAGCTTTGTGGGTATGATTGGGCACTTTCGTAGGCGAGTAAACATCATTTGATTCCAGGACGTTGCGAAAGCTCTGGAAGAAGCGAGACCTTCGCCTTTAAGTCCCCGAGCCGATCGGGTGAGACGAACTTTGATTTTTTTTAAACATACATCTCTTCGAGCTATAGTTAGAGTTAGATACTGGAATGAAGTGCTGTTCCAACACGATAGATCCTGATGAGAAAGCACTGGTCTTATGATATGTAAGTCTTGTTTCAGGCATCGGTCATCGTGCGCAGGCCCAGCCCTCCAAGAGATGAGTCGCCGCCAGCAAAGAAGCAACGACAACTGACTTTCGATGGCGTTCCCAGTGGTCAGGGACACACTACGTCTTCTTCGTCGTCTTCTCCTCTTCTCAACGGACTTTTCCACCAACCACCGCCCACGAGAAGCGAGCAGACGGAGCGACCGCAAGAGGAGCAGTTGATGCAACCGTCACAGCCAGCTAGCGGCCAGCCACTCCCCACGGCGGCAGTCGCCACTCTCAATGGCTTGCAAGAGCAGTCTCAGCAGCAACCCCAACCTGCCCCCGCTCTTAACGGTGTTCCGCAGTCAGCGAGAAGCGAGACAACAGAGCAACCACAGCCTCCTACGGCTCCTGCAGTCATACTCAGTGGCTCGCAGCATCAGCCGTCGAATGAGCAGCTAGTTAATGGACAGCAACAGCTCCAGCCTATGTCTGCAGTAGCTACTACTCAGCCGCCCCAACCGGTGGTTGATCCAGATGATGATGAAAACGTGTTCATCGACGTCGTTGGATTCGATGACTCAGAGAGGTGATTCCATTCATTCATTCCTCATCCTTAATTTTGCCACCGTCAAGTAACTAAATCAATACTTCATTCAGTACACTTCAATCGTCTGGAGAGAGCAGTGAACTTCCCACCACTTCTGCTTCGGGCTCTGCTTGCCCTCTTCCACTCTCTGGGCCCTCTACTGCCCTCGCTGCAGCTCCTTCTCTCGCCACTCAACTCCTCCAGCACAGGTGCTTTCTGTTCACATATTATCACGGTTCCGATCAAAGATCACAAAAAAAGAGTAAGCATACTTGTTGTGTAACCGTACCAATTGCAGAACCGTACTGTCTACTTCGATTTTGTCTTCTTCCGCTGCTCCTGGTCTAATGTCCTCACTAACTGGAGTTGTCACTACCTCCCCACTCCAGTCGAAGTACGTTCCTATTGGGGTTGTGATAGTTTGACATGTTTTCATTTGTGTTTTTTTTCACTGTACGAATTACAGCGCTGTTTCATCGACTGTCTCTCCTATAGCTCAACTTCTTCAATCTCCATCCGACACGAGGTGAAAGTTGTTTGACTGTTGCGGTCGTGTATACACTCAAGAAGGCACCAACATAATTGTGCAGTCTATGGTAACTTCAACTGCAGTGCGTCTTCTTCTCCTCTTCCACCTCGCATGAACTCTCTCGCCATCTCTCACCGTCCATCTCCAGTCCAGAGGAGGTGATTTCTCTTCGAAACATAAGATGAATAAGCACAAATGAGAGTGAATGACGCTTGTTCCATTTGGCGGCAAAACCAAACAATCATTCGCAGCACGTTGGTCTTCTCCGCTCCTACTTCGTCTTCTTCTCAAGTTACTATGGCAATGTCTACTCCGACCGCCTCTCGCGCTGTTCTTTCTGCTCCACATCTTCCTTCTCTTCCCCAATCGAGGTGAATACTCACTGTTGACAGTTTGGTAGCTCAGATAAGTGAGTGGGTGATCGTTCAAATAAGCGAGTGGGTGAGTAATTCGGTCCTCACTATGTCAATATCAGCTCTTCACATTCAATATTCTCTCCGACTGGGAACCCAGTTTCCCCTTCTCGCTAGCGTTTCGACTCCTAAGAGAGTCTTCAACCTAGGAGAACGCTGCTATTGAAACGGGTGTACACTTAAATAAGGTAGATATATTGTCCTCATATTATCAATCACAGTGCCGCGTGTTCTTCTCGAGCTTCTCGTCCTCTGGGACTTCCGTTCGCCCCTTTCATTGCTCCTTCCACTCCCACGACTCCTTCTCCTTCCCAAAGAAAGTGAGCTTTTTTTACTGTTAAAACAGTTGTGCACGAATTATGGGCTGTAATGGCGGCGAATTCTCGGGCTAAAAATGGTCCAATTGTAGCTCTCCCTTCTTCACGATCGATTGCATCCTGGCCACCGATCGCGTTTCTACATCAGGAACCAACACAAGGTATCTTACAACATTTTTAGTAATAGATTCGCCTGTGAGCTCAAAAGAATGTGTTGCTTACAATCCAAAATGTGAAGTTCGTGCGAGTAAATCTTCCACACTCTGTTCATTTCGGCACGCCCCTATCCCCTGTGCAATCGACTTCCAGGCTACAGAATCCTCCTTACAATCACTCAGGGTGAATGCTTCAAATCATATTTAGACGCCGACGTTTCAGTATTTTCCGTTAGACTCGAAAGCGTAGGAAACAGTGTGAATCTTCTCATTTTTCAATTCAGGATGCCCACCCTCTCTGTTCAAGCCCCTTTGCCTTCGTCAAGCATTTTTCCTCCTCCTCCTCTGCGATTCAATCCAAGGTATCTGGAGATGCAACCTGAATTGCCTTTCAGTTGATTCAGTACGGACAGGTGACTCAGTTAGACCTGTGATAACCTTGAACTGCGATTATTCTCTCAATTGCAGACGAGTCTCTCCTCCTTCTCCTTCACCTCCTGTTCTTCTTCTTCAGTCGCAGGAGCAGCAACAGATATTGAACGCACTGCTAGAAGAGCAAACTTGGAGAATTGAAGCTGCCGGATCTTGGCGAAGCTCAAGACAGGAAATTTATCGTCAAATTTTCAACAGTAATCTATATCTTCTATAAAATTGAATCAGTGAATGCTCGAATAATTTATCTCTCTTTCTTATTTCTTTTTACTTCTTTCGATTTTATCGTTCTTTTCTGTAGAAGAACTAGGTCTCAATCGTATGTTGCTTTTTATATTCTCGATGTTTGCTGTGATATCTCCGTTATCATCATTCTTTGTTCTATTACGATTTAATTTGGTCAATATCATGTTATATTATACTCCTAGTAATATTGATATGTCTCTCGACTCCACTCGACTTCTTTAAGTTTTGAACATCTCGAGTTGTGATAATTAGAGACACGAAGCTCCGCCCACTATGAGGGGATAGCAAACCTAGAAAACCCTGCGCAAGGGGGAAACGCTGCGAATACTTGACCAAATTGCTTACTCTAAAGTGTTTTCGGTAGCTAACCTCACCTCGCACAAAGTATTTGAGGCGCATCATGATCGGGTAATTTCGGGATTGAAAAAATCGATAATTAAGATTTGAA
>LS489038.1:91028-112883 GCA_900490845.1 Pristionchus japonicus | reverse complement strand
TTTTCGGTAGCTAACCTCACCTCGCACAAAGTATTTGAGGCGCATCATGATCGGGTAATTTCGGGATTGAAAAAATCGATAATTAAGATTTGAAAAGGGCGATTAGGGGGTTTAGAGTGATCGGATTCAGATGCGTCTCTCATATATGACTAATTAGAATATTTCAGAAATTTTAGAATTTTTTTTGGATTTTTCTCATCTCTCCCCGCAGCGTTTCGTAAGCGCGGGGAGAGGGGAGCGAGAGAGCGGGGGGAGGGAGAGAGACACGTGAGAGAGAGGCTCCGCCCCTTTTCTCTCTCTCCTCTTCCCTTCCCTCTCGTTCAGTGCCTGCGCGCGTGGTTTTCGAGGCCTAATTTCGCGCAGAGAAAAGATAATCACAAACGGTAAAAAGTATGTTGTTACTGGGACCATGAGGGACACATTGAACCCGGATTTGGTACCATTGCAACAAATCGGCGATCTACGTTGGGGTCTCTAGTGATAATCATTTTATTCATTTGATCTTCTTTCTACCCGATTAGGCAATGTTGCTGAGCTCTTATTTCGATCCACTTCCATGTTCTTTACATCACTCGAATAAGTATTTGTGATTGTATAAAGTATGCAATACTGAATGGCGTTAATTATATTCCCGGTAACAAGTTCGATCTTGTAAATGTATCTGATTCAATCTAGCACACGCTCTAGTGTGTGCTTCGATCAGAGCACAACGAGAGAACGTGAGAATGAAGAGAGTGAGCGGAGACCAGATGTCTTCTCTTGCGGTCTCACGACTCACCTCTCCTCTCCTCCGCGCAATGACCTCGCTCTCTGCGCTTCCCATACTCTCTCTCTCTCTTTCTTTCTCTCACTGACTTGCGCAACGGAGGGCCGATAGCATTGCTCTGCCGAGTTTATCTTTCAATTCCTCATCCTCCTTTCTCCCAATCCCCTCTTCCTTTCCTCTTCTCCACACGACCAGGCGAATTTCTCTTCTTCCTCCTCCACTATTCCTTCCTATCTTCCTTCCCTCTCCCCGCGTGAGCTCATCGATCTTTCCCCCGCTGCCCTTGAATTTCCCGCTCGTTTCTTTCATTCTTTCAGTTTAGTACGCGAGTTCTCGCCATTTCTCTAAGTATGAACGCGCACTGACCTATTTTTGTAGCTAGTAATCACTCTATCACTTGACCGAGGGACCAGAGAAGTAAAGTCCGCTCAAAGGCACAAACAACAAACATCGTTCTGACTCTGGTCACTCTTTACTTTTCGTTGTTTTCATTTGAGACTAGTTTCGTCGCGTTAAATGTGCACGACATGAGCAGTTGTCACTTACTTCCTACCCACGTATAGCACAGTAAGGGCCGATCGACGAGACTATCAAAACTCTGGTCACTCTTTCCCCTTCCTTTTTTCCGTTTAGCCTCGTTTCGTCGCGTGAAATGTGCACAACATGAGCAGTTGTCACTTCCTAGCCACGAATTATCCCCTTCTATCAGCGGATTGACATACCGTCGCTCCTGGCAGGCGCGTGAGCAAAGTATCATAGTAGTGACCGCCAGATGACACAAACAACACACATCGTATTCCTGACTCTGGGCACTGTTTCTTCTTTCTTGTTTTTCTTGAGCTTTCGGCGTGTCTACTGTGGACAACATGAGCAGTTGCCACTTCCTGACCATGAATTCTCCACCAATATCAGCGGATTGACCTGCCATTGTTCCTAGTAGGTGCGAGAGCAAAATATCATAGTAATGTCCGCCGGTTAATACACACAACACGCGTTCTGACTCTGGTCACTCTTTCCTCTTCTTCCTTTTTCCTGATTAGCCTCGATTTGTATCTCGATCGTGGCAAGAATATTGATCGTAGCCACTTCCCTCATTTCTCATATTACCAGTGTACATGGGATGAAGAGTCAGCGGTCGTATCGTTCTATCAATGTCGGATCTTCTCCGTGCCAAACCAAACAGCCGCCTCTCTCTCATTAGCAGATACTCTGGGCGCGTTATCTGATCGGCTAGAGAGCGTATCGCATAGAAGGAGCAAGCTCATTGGTTGAGATTCGGAATTCCCATGTCTTATCGCACAATCTATCAATTGCGTTGTCACGTTTCCCGAGCGATTTCTCGTTGATTCTTTATTATTCCCGTTAGAGTGTAGAATCATGCTATCCACACTGGTTTTTCCCATGCCAAACCAAACAGGGGCCTACCTCTTTATAACATGCTCTGAGTCGCGTTTTCTGATCTGTGAGAGAGTGTATCGAGAAGAGAGAGATCCAGGTAATTGGCTAAGAGCCGACTTGTGAGCATCGTTATCCTCTTCCTTCATCCTCTTCTCGATCATTCCATCCCCATTCCACGTCTTTATTCCCGCGTGATTTCACGTCGACTCTTTAATCATATCGTTTTCTCCCTCTTATCAGCTAAGAGGGAATTTATCGTGTGTAATCTATGAACACCGGTTCTTCCCCTTGCCAAACAAAACAGGTGACTCCTCCTCTTTCATCGCGTAATCTGATCGGTTAGACAATGTATCGAGAAGTTTAAGGGAGTGAGGGTAAGATCATTGGTTGAGAGTCGACTTGCGTACAGCGTTATCCTCTTCCTGCATTCTCTTCTCGATCATTCCATCCCCATTCCACGTCTCTTTTTCCGTGCGATTTCATGTCAACTCTTCAACCCTATCGTCCCCCTCCCCCTTATCTGCTTAAAGTGAAGAATCAGGGATCGTGTCATGTGAAGAATCAGGGATCGTGTGTGCCCCGGTTCTTCCCCGTTCCAAACCAAACAGGCGCCTCCCTCTTTATCAAAAATTATTGGCTGCGTTATCTGAGCGGTTACAGAGTGTATCGAGAGTAGAGAGAGAGATCAAGGTCATTGGCTAAGAGTGCGTACAACATTACCCTCTTCCTTCATCCTCTTCTCGATCATTCCATCCTTCTAGCCGTCTCTTTTCCCGCGTGATTCTTCAATCTCCTCGTTTTCCCTAGTATCAGTTCAGTGTGGAATCAGCGATAGTTGTAATCACTCTATCAGTGCTTCTTCTTCTCTGCGTCAAACTTGTGTTATGTATCTCCATCTAACTCTTGTGTCTCGCGTTGTCGAACCGGGCTACAGAGTGTGTCCAATGCAGAGCCATTGGTTGAGAGTTGACCTTCTTGACCACCTTTATCCTATTCCTTCATCCTCTCCGCGATCATTCCTTCCTAATCGCCGTCTCTTTTCCTGCGCGATTTCCCGATGAGTCTTCGATCCCCTCGTTTTCTCCGCCATTATCAGTGAAATCAGTCATCGTTGTGATCACTCTTCCAGTGCTTCTTCTTCTTCTCCGTGTCAAACTTGTGCAGCGTCTAACTCTTGTGTCTCGTTTTCTCTTACCGCTTAGAGAGTGTGTCAAATAGAGACCGCGTGGTCATTCGTCTTGGAGAGAGCGGCCTATATTACAACGCTTCTCTCCTCGCTCCTCCACGTATCACACACATCATTTCACCCCGCCGCCTCGTCGTCTCTCTCTTTCGTGTAATCTCTCGTTCTTAGGTCGATATTCACGTAGAATACATGCTGACATAGGAAAGATATCTAGCTCAAAAGTTTGCGACTATGCCTCGCAGTTCAACTTCATGACCATTTCCCTCTCATTGCGCAGCTCTCAGTTCTGTTCAATGAGGCAAAAAGGAGGAGAATGGAGGGGAATGAAACAGAAGACGCTGGTCCGGCGAACTGAAGTTGTACCTATTCCAGACGCATCCCTCGTCCTCTGTCTCATGCTTGATCGTTCTTCATACCATTCCATTTCGTATAGCATCTTGCATGTGACCTTGGCCGTCTCTCTAATCCGTCCGATATTTGGTCGCTCTTCGATCACTTGACCTTGATAGTAGAAAGCGCGTTTATTTGTTCCGTTTGCTATGATATTGCCCTCGTAAGAAAGTGCGTAGAACAGAGACCGAGACATCTTTTCTTCCCGTTTGTTAATTATGATCTTTGATGTCTCAGTCAAATCGGCGTGGTCCCCACGCATTTTCTTTACACTCCTCGATATGGCACACTTTTTCGCTTTATGATTGAACAATCGGTCATAATTCAACACGCTTTCTCACTAGGTATACATTGATAACCATGTTCCCAAAATGTTCACGCCCATTCCTCCAATTTCCCTCTTCAAAACACTAGGGAAAGCACATTATCTACCCACTCCGAGTCTCCCATTTCATCCTCTTCCGACTTGCTCGAGGGGAAACTCAAAGTTTTGACCTCTATCATTGTCTGACTCTCTGATCAAGCGCTCTCCCTAGTATTTTGAAGGGGAAAATTTAGGGGCAGGGTATACAATATTATGTAGAAACAGTTCAATATGTAATAAATTATATAATAACATTGTTATAAAGTAAGCCCTTGATCGAGATTTCCACCATAATCCCATCTTGGCGCGGCGCACGAGTGCTGCGCCTTCATTTAGCGCGCTTGATTCTCTCTGCTCTCATTCATTTACATGCTCTCTCTTCTCCTCATGTCTGCTCTCTCCTCCTTCTCTCCACTCTCTTCCTCTGTCACTCTCCAACCCCCGCTGACCTGCTCACGACATATCGATACGAAGTCCAAATCTGCACCTCATCCAGTGCAATCATTGATGTCCTTGTGGGAAATCGTCTTGAATTGTAACACGTCTACTCTTCCTTGCTCAGAGTGATCACCACTCGTTTTCCTTGTGTCTTCCGCTCTCGGTTCTCTATTGTGCTCTAACTTTTGTTTAGCGCCCATTTTCGCCCAATCTTTCTCCTCTCGATAGAGGAGAAAGATTGGGCGAAAATGATTGAAGTACAAAGCGCGTCCACACATACTCGCTCGTTGCCCACTATAGTGCGGAATACAACACTACCGAGGTCACGGAAACCCGCGAATGACGAATTAGTGGGACTGAAACTCGTGTAGATTTGTGAGATGGAAAGTAGAAAGCGTTTTTATTTATTCTGTGCGCACCCATATCACTTCCCCTCTCAATTCTTGCACTTGATATCACACACAATTTTCTTTCTCGCCGCTCCACCAGTTCAACTGGTTCATGGAGTTCAGTTCAAAGTGTAAGGCGCGTCTCCTTAATTAACTATTATTTCTCACTTTAAGAACGTGTGCTGAAAAAAGAGATTGTGACATATAATTTAGTTCTTTCTGTTCATCGCTTATACATAGCACTTCAATCGCTTATTGCATCTCACCTTGACCGTCTCTCTTCTCTCGCCGCCTCTCGATTACTCGACCGCGTCAAGTTCGAAGTAGAACATTCGTCTCTTCGTGGACACATGTTATCACACTGCTCACGTGAAGAAAGTGCGCCCAAGGAAAACAAGGCGGCTGCTTCCTTCTGTTCAACGCGATTTCTCACCTTAATGTCAAATCGTTTATTGCATCTTGCCTTTTCTGTCTCAATATCAGTCTAATCCGCGTGATCTCTTGTTGCCTCTACACCCTCTCTCGATCCTTCTCGTAATTCCCTACTATTCCTTTTGCGATCTACGCTGGAAGAAGAATCGTCACGTTCCTTCCCATCTCCACTTCTGTTTCTCTATCGCGCTAAATCTCTCGAAACTTCTCAATATTGCTCACACTTTCGCATTACATACAAAGTACGATTCTGCACTTCTCCATCCAGTGCAATCGATGTCTCTCTAATCCGTCTCTCTAATCCTTATCTTTCCATCTTGTTCATTCGCTCATCGATCATAGATTGCGCTGAATATAGCGAGTGTTCCTTTGAAGGATGACTGAGGACCTCATTATCTTTCAATCAATCACACGATATCTATCCATGCCGTGCAACCTCTCATGTTCAGTTCGAAGCAAAACACGCTTTTATTCATTCTCGACACTTTGTCATCGATCTCGTGAGAAAGTGTGCTCAATAATGATAATGATGGTTAGGTTAATCGCCAGTCGCATTCCCTCCCACTTCCACTTCCGTCTCCCAATTACGCGCAATCTCTCCCCTCCTCTCTATACTCCAATGCGTTTTAAGTGCAAAGCGCGTCAACACATGCTCACTTGTTGTTCATATGCGAAAGTGTGGGTAATGACAAAAGCAACCACGATTGTTCCGATATGACATCCCATTCCTGACATTTACAC
Organism: Pristionchus japonicus; assembly: GCA_900490845.1. Classification (NCBI taxonomy): domain Eukaryota; kingdom Metazoa; phylum Nematoda; class Chromadorea; order Rhabditida; family Neodiplogasteridae; genus Pristionchus; species Pristionchus japonicus. The sequence goes on along the minus strand of LS489038.1, from coordinate 106,779 downwards.
TGCTTAGCTTTTTGCATTTCATCTTGACCGTCTCTCTAATCCATTCTATCTCACATTATATTCCCATGTTGCGCATTCTCCCATCGATCATAGAGTGTGCAGCGAGTGTGATGTTGACTATTGAAGACCATTTCCTCAACGCTGTACTTCTTATCAGAGAGAGAAATTGCGATGCGTAATTTTACTCCTTGCTGTTCATACTGTTCTCTCATCCAGCCCACGGTCATTTCTTCTCACTTGTTGTGCCTCACCTTCGAAATTCAGTCTGATCGGAGTGATCTCTTGGTGTTTCTACACACTCTTTCGACACTTCTCGCTGTTTTGTGCGCTCATGTTGTCTACTCTGAATGAACAATCGTTGCATTTCTTCCCATCTACACTTCCGTCTCTCTATTGCGCTACATCTCCCGACATATTTCGATATTGCTCGCTCTTTCGCGTTAGATACAGAGTAAAGATCGGCACTTCTCTATCCCGAACAATCATTGTCGACCTTGTTGAAAAGTGTCGCTAATGAAGAATCACTTTTTCCCCTCTTCTTTGACTGATCAGACTGATCGCCAGTAGCATTCCTTCCCTCTTCCGCTATCGCCCCTCATTTCTGGCAATCTCTCGCCACCTCTTTATACTCCAACGCGTTTTAAGTGCAAAGCGTGTCAACACATGCTCACTCATTGTTCATATGAGAAAGTGTTGAACATGACAAAAGCAACCGCCATTGCTCTGATATGCTATCCCAGTCCCAATATTTACGCTGTTTCGCTTATGCATCCTGGGCTGTCTCTCTAATCCATTCGATCTCGCATTATCTTCCCTTCTTGTGCACTCTCTCATCGATCATAGCGAGTGTGGCGTTGACTATTGAAGACCATTTTCTCAACCCTGTATTTCTTATCAGAGAGAGAGAGAGAGAGAGAGAGAGAGAGAGAGAGAGATTTTCTTTCATTCCTTCGCGCTTATTGTATCTTTCCGGGATGGCCGAGTGGGGTACGGCGCCACCGGCCATTCGAAGGGTACCGAGTTCAACCGAGGGAAACCAAACCTTCTATCCCTCCGGGATCGGTAAATTGGTAGTAATTTTGGTTGCGGAAGGTATTTCTCTCCTAGAAAGCATTGGACAGCTGGGGATTGTAGCCCGTCTAACAGCTGGCCTTACCAGCGGGTCCCACCTAGCGTTTTCGTACGACTGTAAAATCGCTTGACGTGGCAGTACCTTTCACCTTTTCACGGTCTCTCCTTGTTCTCCGCGTGATCTCTGATTGTCGCTACACACATGTTCGAAGCTTCTCGCAATCCCGTGCGCTCAGATTGATCGCCAGTTGCAGTCCTTTCCATGTTGACTTCAGTCTCTCTAGTGCGCTATATCTCTCAAAGTTTTTCGTTCTCACTCTCGCCGCCTCTCGATAATTCCACTCTATAGCGTTAGATTGAAGTACAAAGCGCGTCCATACATGCTCTACAGGGTGTTCAAAAAGTATGGTGACAAATTTCAAGCAGGATTAAATCACCACTTAATGAACCAGCCAGCCCACAATTTCAGCCATGTGTAGCTGATGCAACGAGAGACTAGTGGTAGGAAATGTAGATTTGTTGTCATGTTTGTGAGAGCTTTGCAAATTTAAAAAGTTAAAGTTAGTGATAGTGGTTCCATTTCTTTTCAAAATCCGATTTTTCAGTATGATTTTTCTAAGATTGGTGCTGGTGGTGTAATATAATAGATATTGTTCTCTGTTAGAGCATCCATGGTAAGATTTAACTGCGCACTTTGTTCGATTTATAGAGCAGCTATAGCTTCAGAATTATTTTTTAATGAACATCTAAGAAACGGCTTTCAAAAACTTTTCTTCGCATTATTTTGTTTCTTCGCAACATCGATTGAGATAAATCGATCTTTCCATTTTCCCTAAGCAGCACTACTATTGCCAAGCGCATGTTTGCAGAAAAGTTTTAATTGGCAGCTCAATCGAGTTCGCAATAAATTATTGAAGATCAGCTTTTGCCGAAGATTACTGAAAATCATGACCCATGAATCAGGCATTTAGAGTCACTTTAGATTTAAACTAACCCTGCTGAAAAATACAGTTACTTGTTTCCTAACGCTTCACGAGGTTACATTGTACTGAAATCCAGTTGAACATGATTTCCGAGATTTCGATTTTTTGAAGTATTAAATTTTTGCGTGACTTGATTCAACTCATAGCTCGATTTTTCTTTGATGCGGACGCCCATATCTAAATCGTAAAATGCAGCATATAGGCCTATGGATGTACTCGATATTTAGCACTTGAACCAGATTCATTGATTGACGGTTCGTACCAAAACCACAATAATTCACCGATGCCGATGGCGGAATTTTTCACTTTTTTTCCGAAAAGGAAATTGATTTCGTGCTAACACCTATCGTTCATTGATGCCATATTGACGGTGCCATTTTGGCCTGGTAACATCCATCACCTTGCCACCAAGCCCGGGGTTTGTGACTATTCATGGTTCGCGAGATATTAAATGTACTGTTTGTCACCATATTTTTTGAACACCCTGTACTCACGTGCTGAAAGAAGGGACAGTGACCCTCACTTCTTCTCCATAGCGCTTTTACCTATTTTGCCCCTCATTCCTCGTCCTCGGCATATCGGACATCGTCTCCCACTCTCGTTCTTTCCCCCTATCTGATCTCCAAATCTTTCGATAAGTTCGAAACCGCTCGTGCACTAGCCCTCGTCGCATTTGTGAGCAAGTGTGCCCCTTTCCTTCTTATCATTCTTTGCAATCATCTTGTTAGCTCTTGATCATTGGCACACTATTTCCTCTTCGATTTCCACTCATATCTTTTCAGCCCGAATCTCTCGTTCCACTCGAGCAATGACTGGCAAGAGCAACAAGAATCCCTCCTCCTCCTCCTCGACCCGAGGCCGATCTCGCGGAACTCCCGCCGCCCCCGGTGGTGAAGTTACAAGAAGATCGACAAGGGCGACGAGAAACACAACCCCAAGCTACCAGGAGGACTCTTCCGACTCCTCCTCCTCTCCGAGTCGTCGTGGAAGACGCGCAGCTCCTGGCGCCCAGGCGAGAGGAAGGGACTCGTCGACTCCTCCTCAGCGGAGAAACTCCACCTCCTCAACTCTGGAGCATCTCCCCATCTCGCGGAGACTTCGGAGCGCCTCCGAGGGTGCACCTGACGTAACTCCTCCCCGCGGAAAGCGTGCCTCCAGTAGAGCGAGTGATGCTGATGGAGCAAGCGATTCGGATGGAGCAAGTGGAACTTCAGGAGGAAGGAAGTCTGTTCGAGCGACTCCTCAGCGTACTCAACCCACTACTCCATCCCGTCGTACTCGGCGACAGTCGTCGGTTGATGGCCATGATGAAGGCTCGCCCTCTGCGAGACAGAGCTCCCGTCGGCCTTCCGTTGGGTCTGCGTCTTTTGCCATGGGACTCTCTTCGACGATGGATGGCCCATCCTTCTCGGGCATAGCTGCGGACGATGTCAATGTCAGTTGGTTTGATGCTGTTCTACTGTTTTGATCTAAATTCGGAACAAGTTTGGCTGCTCTCTACTGTGATTAGAAAGTGATGATGTATCATGCAATCTTTCCAATTCAGGAACAGCTCGAGGCTGCAAAAGCCGCGTTGACTCCTCCAACCCGATCGAAGACATCCAACTCGTCGTCACCTCCCATCAGTACGCCGAATGTGAGTGTTAGGGATGGGTGAGAAGTTCAAATGCTCTATTTCCTTTTCGTAATATTATTAAATAGTGATAAATATCTTTTTGCCGAAAATGGGGGAAAGGTTCGAAAAAATGAGGCAACATTAAGAAATTTAGAAGCCGCTGAGGTCGTGCATGAAGAAAGTGAGAGACAATTCCTCCCGTAGTCAAGACTCCTCTGATGGCAGAAATCAGAATGGAAGGACTGCTGCACCAGCAACACCTGCAGCAACGCCGCTCATCCCTCTCGTCTTGGCGCAGTCGAGATCTGCTCCTGAAGTCTTGAGTGACGAGCTGGATTCCGCGGTCGAAGCTTGGTTCAAGAAGGGGGCAGAGGAACGATCTCTGTCTCGATGGAACGAGCTGTTCCCATCGACCGAGAAGCAGGAAGTGATCTTGTGCGCTCTTCCGAGGAGAGAAAAGGAGAGACTCCTCGCCCTGAGAGAAGCAGAGAGACGGAAGATGGAGGAGGAAGAGAAGGTGAGATATAAGGGGAGCGTTCCATTGGTGAACTGGTCCTTTTTGTGACACTCCAGAGACTTTTGTGAGTACTCCAGAGAGAAGTCTCAATAGTTTGGTTAGTCCACTGCTTTGAGATGGGGGGATAATGATTAATGAAGTTCTACTTGCAGACAGCCGCGAATGCTCAGGCAGGAAACGAACAGTCTGCTGGAATCGATCAGGTCAGATTGGACTTTGGAGTCGGCCTCGAGATTCTTCAGAAATGGCTTAGGTGGTAATGCTTGCATTCCAGATCGATGAGGACGCAGAACAACCGACCGATCCCCAATCTCAAAGCAGAAGCGAAGCGGCGGGAGAGTCGGTGAGTGTTTTCATATGTTCAGCAAATTCTTTGCGATTGATGAACATTGAATGACTCTGACACCTTTTAGATGCCAGCAGAAGTTACTCTCACTCTTCCGACTGAGGTACCACACAAGGCAGGACTTCCACCAACCTCGTCAGTGAAGCCGTCCGTACCTCTGTTGAAGGTAAGTGAATGCTCCCTTTCATTCCCCCCGCACATATAAATTCGTCATCGAGGTGAAATTTACAAGGTGGATGCTCCCAATCCTCTCATGAATGCGAGTGCTCCGAAAGAATCATCCACACATTATACGCACAGAAAAACAAAAAAACACGTGTGCGGGGGCTTTAGATTCACGTGATTCTGATGCAGTTACACATTCTAGAGTGGTGGGAAACGTAAGTGTTGTGTCCTTGCCTTGTACTCTCGCCAGTCTAGGAGTGCGTTTATCCTCAATTAAAGCCAGATCAATACTCCTAGGGGAAAATGGTCACTATCCGTTAAGGGAGACGGGAGCTCGAGTGAGACTCGCGGGCAGGGAAGAGAGATAAACAACTTTCGGCCTTTGATCTACCTAGAGAGAGACGGGAGTAAACAACCGAGTGATCAAACTAGAGACGATCACTGGGTCGGCCATGGTCTTTTGAGTAGGGGAAACTCTACGACACAACAGTAAGAATGGATATAATCTAACCATTGTTCAACTCAGGCATCCAATGGACTCCACTCATCTGATCCCATCGATCGCTCTCCTTTGGCTGTTCGTCCTCCCTCCACTAATTCTCCCATTCTTCCGTCAAAGGATCATAATGATGTGAGTTTTAAAAATTAAGCGTTCATTAGATGCCATTAAACCCACTCTCAAAGTGAAACGCCAAGGTCACTCTTTACAATGTAATCAATCTCTTCCAGGCTACTTCTTCTGTACAGAATGGACCTGCAGCTCAAGATGCTGTGGAAAGCGAGAAAGACGACTCACCAGATGGCTCTAATGAGGATGACGCGAACAATGGAGGACTCGAGAATGGAGCGAGTCGTGAGGACGACGAGGAAGCGATGGGTGTGGCAACAAACACTGTTTTGGGCAAGGTAACGGCTTTGATTGAAGATAGAAAGGACCGAAAGGATGATAGACACAACGATACGTAATGGTTGCAGCGTCGCATCGAAGAGACATCGTCATCTCGAACTGGCGAAGGCAACGAGGAAGATCCGGTCGAGGTTCGTTGCTCTATTCAATTTTGGAAGTTTTGAATCCGTTCTCGACTCGCTCATGGCGCACTGTTAGTACGACCACTAAGAAACATATTGCAGCTCATCTGTATGCTTTGTTTTAGAGTCGAGCTGCATCGCCGAGCACAAGTGACGACAGCGAAGAAGAAGAAGATGAAGGTACATCTTTGTTTCAACCAGATGTGCCCTGCCTCTGCTCTCCTTCCTCCTTCCACCCAACCCCCTCTCCCAATCCTCCTCTCCTCCACTCCCTCCCTCTCCCCTCTCTTCCTCTTTCTTTCCTCCTCTCCTCTCCTCCACCCCCCTCTCTCACTCCCTCCTTTTCTCCCCCCCCCCGGGAAAGTTCTGAATTGTTATGGAACCTTCAATGACCCCTTCCACCTCTCTCCCTCCGCCTCCCACTTCGCAATCCTGCGCGAGATGCGAGACCTTGATGAAACGTGTATACGATTTCGTAATCCTGGGACACACACTGACACCTAGGCAATACGTTGCTATTCAAAGGCTAGAAACTTAGAAAAACAGTTGAATTTAAATATATCGTATAATTGAGCGTTTTCCAGAAGTCGAGATCAAACTGGGATATTCGGACTCGCAACAACTCGCCCATATCACGACGAATGACGATGGCTGCTATGGTAATTCATTTTTTAACTCTCACTATTACGCTGTACTCGTTTTGCCGTGCCAACGGCAGCTGCGTACTGACTTCCATTGCATCTAAAATTATATTGGAAAACTTTTCGAATTTGGCTAAGAAACACATTATTTTCCAGAGATCAAGCTCACGGAGGGCTGCAGCTTCGGCCCTCACATCGAGGACATCACAGAGAGGTCTGCTGTTTCCGTTCGTCTTATTTATGCAAGGGTAGCATTTCTATGACCATAGCATGAAAAAAATCGGATAAATTTCGGACATTGATCTTGCTGAGAGCGTTGTGTAACAAACTGAAAACTGACTCATTTCAGCAACAGCATAAACACCTTTATGCTGGGCTCCCTTTCATGCGTGTGGATGGCCCTTCTTCAGCGAGTGCGTTACCTTTCCATCTATTTCAACTAAGGTAGTTCACTGAACGCAATACACTCCCGGGGTTCGGTTGGATTGGTCCAAGCCGATGCACCAATTTGTGGGAATGTATTGTCTGTAGAATAAGGATAAGATGTGGAATAAGACGGAGACAGAGTAGGAAACGGTTTATGGTTCAATGTTCATCAGTAGGTAAAGAATACAATGACACTGGAGAAGAGGGACGATGAAGCCCTTAGTCATCTCTTCCTATAGGACCGGTATATTTGGCCGATACAGCTCCAAGGATATCTTTGTCATACATGTACTCTTGCAGCTGGTTCAACATTCGCACGATCCAACACGAACAGCGGAGACCATCCATGGGTGCAATGGCCGGAAGCCGAAGTACCCGAGGACTCTCTTCGCTTTCTATCGTAAGAATTCCTTCTGCTTGGCATATTGTTCTTTCTTGATTCTTCAAACAAGCGATGCAACAAACGATGTCTTATTGATTGCGTGCATACCGTGATTAAATATCGGGTTGGTCAGTAAGTTTTGCCCGATTTCATGCAACAAACGATGTCCCCCCCCTTTTCATATTCTGATCTCGAAGTGCTGTTGTGTACAAGTATTCAATGCCTACCCATACGCATCTTATGAGTTCTTGGATTCTCCCTTTAGCGCGCGTTGCCACTCATCTGATTGACAATTATTACGGAATTAGTGGAGCTCGAAAGTGAACGTGTCACAGCCCATGTCCCTCAGTTTATCGGCTTGGCATTCCGCTGAGGAGCAAGATGAGCACAAACTATTGCTGTAGGCGTGTAGTACAATGATAGGAGATAACATAGTTGATGATGTCTCAGGATGGCAGTAACAAACACTCCAGGGGTGTGTGTCTAACTGATAATCTTACTAAAGTGAGTGGGCTAGAATTAGGTTTATGACTCAGTATGTTCGTTTCAGAGGTTCTACAGGGCACAAATGTACTGCATTGAGAAGCTGTTGCGCCAATAGTGCTTGCATATTTTTTTCACTATTTTTCTTCAAACTTTCTGAGCTTTAGATTTTTAAATTCAGCTGTCTGGATCTGATCATCGAAATTCATACTTTTTTTTATTTATATATTTTCTCACGCAACTCAAACAACCAACCTGTTGTAGTCATCTGCAACCCTAACCCTTCCCCTATCACTGAAGAAAATTGGGGGAAAAGAGATCGATGGGTTGGTGAAAAGACACTGTTTGAAAAAGTACTATCATTTTGTGCCTATTTTGTATCAGTTGATTTTTAAATAATTTCCCAGATTCTGCGAAAGAGCGAATCGATTCAAACATGCGTAAATATAGTTCAAGGGTACTACTATACAGGATATTATTTACAAGTCATGATGACTTTAGGATAGAGAATTATTTCACAATCAATATCGGGCATTACTTACTGACCAACCTAATACCATGCAAAATACGATGAAATTACTGATGAATTATAGGGAACAAGTCCAAGGCTGGATGCGAAGTGTTCTTCGATCGACCAACTTCTCTCTCGAAGGCAAACTCGTGGTTGAGGGCGTTATTGCCTATGGTTAGTTCATATTTCCCTAGTTTCATCAATATTTCCACCAACAATTGTGGAAGAGGCAATTGTGGAATTTCTGTTCGATCCATATCACCATCACTATTCGATCCGATTCCGGTCATAAAGCTGAATTTCGGGAAAATGACCAAAAGTATATGTAATAAAATAATCATTTCAGCTCAAGGTCTGCCCCAACGCAGTGGTCTTCACTGATAGTCGGAGTCGGTCTCGACCTGCAATGACGTGCGATCTGTGTCGGCCTGTGGTAAGCACTTCGAAACACAATTTTGGCTTTTGCATCAAATTACGAAGATGCTTTGCCAAAAACGAATCGTACATTGTAGGCGTCCGTCAATGTGAGCAGACCTCGTGGAGACGACGATGATGATGATGAATCACCACCACCCAAGAAGCAGCATCGGTCTTCTTCTCCTCCCCCTCCTTCCTCTTCTTCTTCGAATCCTTCTCCTCCCTCCAGTGGAGAACAGAAGAAGACGACGCAGCAACAGCCACAGGATCAGTCCGCGCTATCGAGGTAAACGGTGGATTGATGTTCATGTGCTCCGAGAAGTCTTCCACGTGCTACTTCATTCATTGCAGTTCAACCGCTATTTCACTCGACTCGACTTCCGCCTCCCTCGCTAATCCCGCTTCTCATCCTCCTCCTTCTTCACTCTCCTCTTCTCTACTGATTGAATTGCCGTCGAATGGACAGCCAGCCATTGGACAGCAGTTGATGACGCAGCAGCATCATGGAGATCTATCGAGGTAATCCGTGGCTATATGTTCGACCTCGAGACATTTATTGCAGTTCCTCTCCGCCCTCGAGTGTTTCCCTTCAACTCGAAGCATCACCTGCCTCTCTCGTTCCTCCATCATCTCCTCCTCCTTCTCCTCATTCTCTATCATCTTCTACTCTCAATTCTCAGTCACAAATGAAGTGCCAAGTTCCTCCTCCTCTAGACGATGAGGAGCTGAATCAGCCCTTGACTGAATCGGCGAAACTATTAGTCGAGGGATCCGCCAAGTGAGTTCATAAATCTGCTTGAGTTAACAAAAATATATTGTAATTATATCGTACATATGTGGTTCTTACAGTGTCATTTGCAGCATCACTTCTTCTTCTCGATCTTCACCTGCCCTGATAGCTCCGTCCGCCTCTCTCGCCGATCCTTCAACTCCATTTTCACTTCAGAAGAAGTGATTTTCTGATTAGAGTGTTGTAATTCTCTACTTCTTCGGAGGAGAGTCTAACCACCCCTCAATCCCCAACCACCAATCTTGCTTTCATTGCAGCTCATCGTCGTCGTCTTCGAAAAGCACCTCTTCTTCTTCTCAAGAGTTGCTCCCACTGGAATCTCCTTCCACCATCGCTAACCCTTCCACTACATATTTTCTTCAGAAGAGGTGATTTGTTGTTGGATATTTCACCGAAGGAGTGTCTATACGCCATCCATTTCCTACCGCCAACCCTGTATTCATTGCAGCTCTTCGTCGTCCTCTTCGTCGTCCTCATCGTGTGCTTCTCTCTCAATGGATTCTTCGTCCACCTCTCTCGCAACGCTTTCCTCTTCCAAGCCTTTCTCTCCAATTCAGAGAAAGTAAGCGGTGTTGTCTGTTTTAATTGTTCCATGCCCAGAGTCACAAACCTCAGCGAATTATAGGAGGAGAAATGCGTATAATGTACTAATTTGTAGATCATCCATCTTCTCCATCGATTCCCTCATCTCTCGCGATCGACCATCAGGAGCTCAGACGAGGTATTTTACAAGGCTCCTAGTATCACGTTTGCCTGTGAACTCAAAAGAGAGTGTTGATGATTGAATGCCTCTCACTATGTTCATTCCAGAACTTCCATCCTCAATGCGCAAGCCACACCTCTTCTTCTCTCTGCCAATCACTCTGCCAGTTACTCAAGGCCACTCCATTTAACTTCTTTGGGTTCTGAAAATCTTGATTAATGATTCTCTTTCTAACAATTTGATCTCTATCTACCCGATAAGAAAATTGTATTACACGTTTATTAAAATCCACATTTCTGTCTTTATCTCACTCTAATTCCCCTGTTTAGCTTTTCCGTTACTTAGAATCAGTATTATTCACTGGTCTATCGCTTTTCCGATTAGGTTGTCCAATTTTCAGTATCCACTTTTGATATTTCCACTACTTTACTCATTGAATTTATGCATGAATGTTTACTATTTTAATAGACTCAATATCACATAACTCGAATCGCCATTTCTCACCATTTTCACTGCGCTTTAAAGCTGACGTTGTGCCGAATTTTTGTCGAGTGAATAAAAATCGGTGTGTTATTAAGTCAGTTCTCGATGCATTCATTCTTACAGTAACCATAGAGGGGAAAGTGACCCCAAGAATGAGCAGTGGTCTAAATTTCTCGATGTTACACGCTCTCTCGCGCTGACTGACCGATGAACAGCCTTTCAAACAAAGTGTATTGTGCTAGATCGCATCAGAGACGGATCAGGAGCATCATCGAAAGTATCAAATTTATTCTGAGAAGGATGCTTAAACGGGTGCATAGGAAGTCATAACGTGAAGATTGGTGTAGTGAAAAGCATCAACAGATCATATATGATACTTCGAACTGGAAGAACACATAGGAAAAGTTAGAGAACACAATGGTCGTTGAATCAGGATGGGATAGGTATAACGAGAGAGTGGGTGAAGTAGGGACAAGAGCATCCGAGAGAGGAAGGAGGTGAAGTGTAGACAATTGGACGCGAGAACCTCAAAGACGCCTCGGCTCCATCCATGCGCCCCCTCTGCCCTGGATCATCGCGATCCACACCGCTTGCAGTTCCTGGGGGGTGTACAGAACCGGAGCAGGAGAGACACTTCTGCAATTGGCAGAATTAGTACCATTCACTAAGCCCATCAGAGGTCAAAGGCCAACACGGAGACATCTGCTTGGAAAAGTAGTTCAAGAAGCATTCTACCTTGAGTTGGAACTGGCATCCGAAAGACGAGCAGTCGGTTGAGTAGGGAGTGATGGCGTGCTAGAATGCACATGATTCATTTATATTGATGCTCGCTCCAGTTTAGCTGAATATATTGATACGTGCGTTTGCAAAAGCGATTTCACCTCGAGTTATTGGTAGGGGGATTCTCTGGGTTTGAAGTGGATTGTGAAGGCATTCCGGGCGTGCTGGAATGAACAGGGTGAGAACGAGCCACTAGGATTCTCCCTCGGACTTGATGCGAAGAAGTGAGCGATATCGAGAGACATCGAAAGAGGGTGTCGAAACAACAATACATTATGTCGAAAAACAGCGCAGGTGAGATACAATAAGCGAGAATAGATGAATGTGGGATGGGAGAGAGATCAGTCTGAACAGCAAGGAGTAAATTGAATGTCACAGCCTCCTTATTCAGCACACTTTCTTCACGTGAATAATGAGAGAGCTAAACGGTCGAACTGATTTCCAAGGACCAAGTGGAATCGAAAGGCGGAGAGAGGGAAAATGGTGTTCGCATCTAGTGTAAAAGCGCACAGAATGAATGAACTCGCTTTCTCCTTCGAACATATCGCGATCGAGTAATCGAGAGGCGACGAAAGATCGCACGTATATGAGAGAGATGCGGTCAAGGTTAATTGTATTGAAAGATAGGAAGGGTGTGCTGAAGGAGGAGTGGATTGAGCGATCGATCTGAACTTCAAGGAGTAGAAGCGATCTTTTGAGATAGCAAGTTTCTCATCAAGTTTCTCGTGTGAGCGTGGATTTAGAAAAGGCACACGTTGCAATTCGAGCTACGCGCGAGAGATCATACGAAACTGAGAGAGGACGAGAGAAGGTGAGATAATGTGAAACGAAGTGGAGGAGTGAGGAGAGAAACGTTGTAATCTAGGCCGCTCTTCCCAAGTCGAATGACCACGCACTCTGCATTTTACACACTCTCAGACCCGGTGATACAAAGCGAGATTCAATAGTTAGACAGTGAAGAAAGCGCTGATAAAGCAATCACAACGATCACACAAATTTCTCATTGATAATGGAGAAGAGGACAACGTCGGCTGGAAATCGCGTGGGAATAGATACGGCTAGAAGGATGGATTGATCGAGAAGAGGGGCAATGCTGTACGCAGGTTGACCAATGGCCTTGCTCTTTCTAATCGAGGCACTCTCTAAGCGATTAAATAACACGAGTCAGAGCATGTCTTAAAGAGAGGAGAGGCGCGTGTTCGGTTCGGCACGGAGAAGAATCGGAGTTGATAGAACGATAGGATCCCTGATTAATTCTATACTGATAATGAAGGAGGGAACGGGGAATAGGAAGAGTCGATGAGAAATCGCTCGGGAAAAGTGAAAACGAAATAGAAACTAAATAGAATCTTCTCGAAGACCTTACAAACGGAGGATGTGAGGGCGTCATTACAATGAAGCAGACAGCATGAGCGATCCTGAAAATGGCATAATATTCGATGGCATAAAAATAGGCATAGAACAGCATAACATAACGTTATTGCACTGAAAGTTTGAAGGGTGTTTGGTTGAACGATTATCGCCAGATGAAACCCTAATTAACCGAATGAAATCAATTCGACGGATTCATATCTCATGTTAGAGGTGATTTTCGAAGGATGATCTCATGATGTGACAAAACTTGTTGATATATCATCTAGCATTCACTTCCATTCGTCCTTTTCGTATGTACCTAATATGGCAAAAAACAACTGGGTATCCCTTGATCATCCCTCGGTCGAACCTCAAAGTTGAAGTAGGCGTTGAACTTATTATCACAGCGAGCATAAGCAGAAGATTGCGAATAAAACGATCCGATGCTTGGCCGCTTTATGGAACGCAATTAATTCGATACATGTGTATCAAATGATTATGCGATTTTTTTTAAATATTCCGATGAGGCAAAATATGTCCAGCTATATCCTTAATGTTTCGAGAATATGTTAGAGTGTTCCATCACAGTAGCGCTGTAAGCTTGATTGGACTCACCATATCAGCATAAATGCCATCTTCATACTAATAGACTGATCTTTCTCCTTCCAAGAAAAATGTTTTCATTTTGAAGAGGAAGCTTAACTAAACTACGGTTTGAACTACTACGATAGAAACACACGAAATGGTGAGACAAGTGACTTTACCACTTCCGATGTCTTCGCAACCATGAAAATTGGTGGCGAAGACATCGGAATACACATCAGTATGTCGGCATCCCTCGCAAAGCTAATTATCGGTTTTTTTTTATTTTAGGGAACATTTCTTTAAAACTTTATCATCACAAGTGGTCTGATCTTTTGAATAAAATGATGAAGCGCGGAAACGTGGGGCATGCCGTTTGCGAGATGGCACTATTAGATTTGTATTTAATGTGCTAACTCGTCTTCTTGAAATGAATTCCGACCGTTTTGAAATGATTCGGTCTGAGATTGCTTGTAATAAAAAATTTCACATTTTCAATTTCAATCTCGGAATTATTTCAAGTGTTATCAAGATCAACGCTACAGATTCAGATAAAGCTTCTTAACAGCATGATGGAAAAAATTCAAAGATGGATCCAACCAATAGTACTGAGAAGTGTTCCATTTGGTACGATACTCGGATGCCCGGGTATACTCGGATACCCTAAGCAGAAGTCCGGGTTTCGTTATGCATTCATGCACTCATCGATCTGAATGAACAAGGTACCTGGCTAAAAAAAGAAAACGTTAACCTACCTAAGAGACCAAAACACTTGAGAAACCATTTCTCCGCATTTTTTTCATTATGATCAACTGTTTCCACTCCATCAAACACGTTTCTCGATTCCACCATTCCAAACGGTTGACGAGATATGGACCGGCTTGTCACTTCATCATCTTGAGTACGGATGATACAAAGGCGCCTACAATGAAGAGTTTTTTTAGAGAATCAAAGGGATGAATTTGAAAAGAGTAAGCCCATGTATTGACTTTGGCTATCACGGCGCTGGTGGTTGTGGATAAATGTTGTCCGACTCTTCCGGGATAGCATAGAACAACCGAATTTTCATCGTTGCATTGTTGCGAAAATCGCGCTGAGCCTATGAGGAAATTAGAACAATGCCAGCCGAGTGGCAGTGCAACCAGTTCAATGGAATGTGATTACGAACCCCTCGGCTAAGATGTGGTTGCAGTCTTTCTTCCTGCAAAGATAAAAGTTCTTGACTTTGATCTTCTGCTGCCGTTTTACCTTTTTTTAATCATATAGTTCTGTGTTTGAAGCGTTTGTTCTTGTCTGATTGAACTGCATGGATATATCCATGTCTACAAATGAATCCGTGTGTTTATGAGTATTTTTTAAAAAGTTTTTCTGAGTATTTATTATTCTATGAAAATATTATTTTTGTTACAGTTCTGTCATTGGAAGGAAGGGGGCAAAGGTCTGACTTTCTTCTTGTCACACCTTCTCTCACCCTGTCGGAGTAGCTCGAGAACATGCAGAAAAGAGAAACGATAATCTTTCTCTACCCCAAGACTCTCCAGCCAGTTTAACAGCATCACACGTAGGAAGAAAAGGAGAAGCTGAATAGAGAGGAAGGTGGGGAGAGGGGAGAGGAGACAGGTGGTTGTCATACCAACACTTGATTTTGTTCACAGTTTGGGCTGACTCCTCGTACTTATCTTGCTCTATTGGACGCAATGAAAAAGGATCAAAACAACGGCATATGGTCAATTCTTAGACACTTTATTTTTATGCACACGTTCATGTCATAATTCTGAAAATCTGTAAAATCAGAATCATCTTAGTCATCAACTCGATCCCTCGACATTTGTTTTCGAGCAGTTTAACGCGGAGGAAGAAGAAGAGAGGGGAGGGGAGAGAGGAGAGGAGCCGGAAGAAGATTGAGGAGAGGGATAGAGGGGGAGGGGAGAAGGGAAGGGTGGAGATAGAGGAGAGAGCAAGGCTGACTGGACGCGTCACCATTCCTCTCTCCTCTCACTCCCTTCTCTCTTTCTCTTTCTCACTTGCACAGAGGCCGGCGCTGCTCTGTGCCGGGAATGTGTCTCTCCTCACTCTCCTTCCTAACTCTTCCACGTGGCCCCATTGGGGAATCGACCGATGGTTTAGTTGGCGTATAGTAATATTTTACTTTTTCTGTGCTTCCCTTTGCTTCGAGCCACTTTTCCCATTGCAAACAGATGAGATCCATACTTTTCGTCAGTGTCACTATCTTCCACTTCCTTTCTCTAGTTTCCCATCTACTCTTGTTTTTCTCGATCTTCGCCTAATGAAATGAGGTTACCACTCCTCTCATTCTTCCCTTACTCTAGTCGTAACGTTAATCATTAACACTGGAATGAAGGAACAGCGAGAGGAGAAGTGACCTCATTTCATCAGGCGAGCAATTTTCCACACTCCTCACCTGTCATTGCCCTCTCCTTCCACGTTCCTCGATCGTTCCCAATTTCCATCCC
>LS489038.1:76485-90928 GCA_900490845.1 Pristionchus japonicus | reverse complement strand
TACTTTCCACCCCTCGGCCCTCTCGACTCCGCGTCCCTCTCGCTCTCTTCGCCAGCTCCCTTCACTACACTCGTGTCATATCAATAATCAACCTGAGGATGTTGGCACGTGGAAGGGAGGGAGAGCCGTACCGCAAAACAGCTGATAGCTTTTCTCTCCTCTTTTCTCTTCTTTTCGTTCTCCTCTTTCCACTTCCCTCTTCTTGTCCTTCCCTTCTCTCCACTTCCATCTTCCCCTACCCTACCCCTCCCCCCTGCCTGCTTCACCTCCTTACTCACTGTCTCTCGTCCACTCCCCTTTCCCCTTCTTCTCCTTCCTTTCTCTCCACTTCCCACTTTTTTTCCTTCCCCTCTCTCCACTTCCCCTTCCTCCCCCCATCCTACCCCTCCCCCCTGTCTGGCTCTTCTCCTTAACCACTGTCCCCTGCTGTCTCTCAGGCCACGCGATCACTCGTTTGCTCCACATTCCCTTACCTTCACTACACTCTCATCATATTGGAGATCAAACTGAGCATGTTGTCGCGTGAAAGGGAGAGAGAGTCGTACAGCAAATGGCTGAAAACGTTTCTCTCCCCTCTTTCCTCCCTTCTCCCCACTTTCTCTCTTTTAACACTCTCCCTCTCTCTCTTCCAGGTGATTTCTCGATTTCACCACATGCTCCCCTTCACTACCATCCCTTCATATCATCGACCGTCAAACAAAGCGACGACACGTTGAGAGAGAGGAGAAGATAAAGGAGATCCATTTCCTCTCTCCCTTCCCACCTTCCTTCATTCACATTCTCTCTCTATCTCTTTCCGAGCCGATCTCTCGTTTTCTCGTGTGAAAGAAACAATAAAATGAGAGCCTCAAGGCACGTTGATAAGAGAGAGAGGAGAAGAGGGAAGAGGCAGCATCCAGCAATCCATTTCCTCTCTTCCCTCCCGTCTCTATTAGCCACTCTTTTAACCCCCACCCTCGCTCTCTTCTCTGTTGATCTCTCATTTCCACCACTACCGTCCTCTCTCTTATTGCACTGCCACCAAATCAAAGATCAAATCGAGCTCGGTGACACACTGATAGGAGAGAGTCAAAAACAAGGTTCACTCTCAATCCTCCTCTTCTCCCCACGTTCATCTAATGTGCCCATTCACTACATTCTATTCGTGTCAAGATAACAATCAATCCGAGCATAGTGTCATGTTGAGAAGAACGATTACTATCGCACTCAGCCATTCTCCATCTCTCTCTCTCACTTCTCCCTTGCTCCCTCTCCTCGCTCATTTACATTCACTTCATCAAACCCTCACTGTCCCTTACTTCCGCACGTCTCACTTCTTCCACACTTTCTCCGTGGCAGCACTCACTGTTTCCTCGCCAACTTCGAGTGTACCCTCTTCATATCAGTATACGATTTCCTTTCCATCTCCCCTTCCCGTGGTGTTTACGCGTTGAGTTTACGCTACGCTATAACTCTGATTGCTTGCGCTACAGTCATAAGGGATCTTTCCAGGAAGCAGCTACAACTTACCATCAACGTCAACGATGCCGAAGAAGGAGTGGGAAGTGGAGAGAGTTCTCGACCGAAAAGTGAGTTCGTTCAGTCATTTTGTTTATAACTTTGACATTTTTGAAATTCTCCAAGAACCAATTAACCTAACGTTAGCTCGCCAACTTTCCGCTCTTTTAACTGTTTTCCACGAACATTTTTGTTCACATATTGCCGATATACTAATAAGGTCTAGTCTGCAAACGGAATGAAATTGGAATCAAATCTCTTATCTTCGTCATCAAATATACTCAATTACAGAAGGAGAATGACGGCTCCTTCTTGTACCTCACCAAATGGTGCGGGTACAAGAACGCGAGGACCAAAGAGCGATGGGCGGACACCTGGGAGCCCATCTCCTCCTTCGGTCCCCATGCGATCGGCCAGGTCGAGACCCTCGAGAAGTAAGTAAATCTATTTTGTGATTATCATAGTCTTGGTTACTGTAACGATATGATTTCGAAATTGCTCTAACATCTTGATACCGGAAATGTTTGTTCATAGAGGACAGGCTGATTAAAACTGTGAATGTTCATGATCGTCTTTTTCAAATGTGTAATTAGAAGAGAAAAAAGATTTCAAATGAGATCTCCGAACTTCTCTCCGCAGTCTATGAAAGCAGTTAGGGCTTGAGCTTTTCGAAAATCCTCGGCTTTAACGGTAAATTTAAAACATACATACTCTACAGGATCCTCGATCACTCGCTGCCGAAACCAGTGTGGAGGAAGGACTACGAGTTGAAGCTGAAGGAAGAGAAGGTGAGTCATTTTCACTGTCTTGACTGCTCCAAACAAAACAAAGTTGACATCTAAGTTTATGCGCGCAAAGACACGCATAAGTTGGTCAGTTAGGTGAACGAAACTGAGCCAATCAGCGACTAGGGTTGCAAGTTCGAATTCGAAGCCTTCTAACCCTTTTCCATTCTCCCTCTCTTCCTTTCGAGAGTCTCGAAAGGAAGAACGAGGGTTATGCAAAGTGATCGAAGTCTTCGAACCAAGTCGAAGTCTTCAAATTCGAATTTGATGGTTCGAAGGTTTGCGTTCTCTGACCTACCTCGCTCCCTCGCCATCCCGTGATCTACCTCGCCCTTAGCTGACTGCAGTATCCCTGTCTCGCCCATCCTCTACTTCTGTATTCCTCCCTCGCCTTCCCTGACTACAGTATCCCTGACTCGCCCTTCCTTGACTCCAGTATCCCTCCCTCGCCCTTCCTTGACTACCGTATTCCTCCCTCGCCTTCCCTGACTACAGTATCCCTGTCTCCCCATCCTTGACTACAATATCCCTGTCTCCCCCATCCTAGATTACAATATCCCTGTCTCTCCCTTCCTTGACTGCCGTATTCCTCCCTCGCCTTCCCTGACTACAGTATCCCTGTCTCCCCATCCTTGACTACAATATCCCTGTCTCGCCCATCCTTGACTACAGTAGCCCTGCCTAGCTCTTCCCTGATTACAATATAGTTAGAGAAGACGAATGAGGGATACTGTAGTCAGGAAAGGCTAGACAGGGATACTGTAGACAAGGAAGGCGAGGGAGGAATACGGCAGTCAGGGTAGGGCGAGTCAGGGACACTGTAGTCAAGTATAGGCGTGGGAGGAATAATGTAGTCAGGGCAGTGCGAGGCAGGGATACTGCGGACAGGGAAGGACGAGGTAGATCACAGTAAGGCGAGGGAGCGTGTGGATTGACGAGAGATGTCAGAGAAAGCAAAACTTCGAACCGTCGAATTCGAAGACTTCGATTAATGTGCATATTCCTCCCTTTCCATTTCGAGACTCTCGAAAGGAAGAGAGGGAGAGAGGATGACGGTTTGAAGTCTTCGAATTCGAATTCGAATTGCCAACCATAGCGAGCATCGATTTCGAAAGTTCGGGCTGTCACTTTAGCGTCACTTTCGCGTAATGAATCTGCCAGTATCTAGCTGTGTTACTTTAGAACAAATATCGGGAGGCTACATTAGCATAATCTTTGCCTATTTTTTAAATCGATGCTACCATACAAATGATGTATGACTTCTTTCCAGAAGGCCGCATCTGCCACGCCCAAGGCCACTCCCCGTGCCACTCACGCCACTCGGAAGGACGCTGGAGCCTCTTCCTCCAAGGCCACTCCTCCTCAGCGAGCCGCCTCCGCCACTGCGCCTGACCTCAAGGACAGAGGAACCTCCTCGAGAGGCCGCCAGCATCGAGCTGCCGCTCAGCCCACTGGCCCCACTCGTCGAGGAAGACGACACTCTGAGTCCACTGCGATTCCTTCGGACGACGATGACGATGACAAGACCTTCGTCCCAGCTGGTGGACGCATGACCATCAACCACCGTGGAACAGGAGGCTCGACTCCGTGTCGTCATCCCAAGAGGAGAGGAGGTTCAACTGGTGCCCCTGATGCCCAGTCTCGATCGCCCAATCGCCGAGGTCGTCGCAACTCTGCGAGTCATCATAGGGAGGAGGACGAAGAGGACGGAGCTTCTGATGCCGAGATGGCAACTCCGCCTCCTCGCGGTCCGCCCAAGAGGAGAGGTGGCTCGACTGGCGCCCCTGACGCCCAGTCGATGTCTCCCAATCGCCGACCCCACCAGTGGGTTGAGGACCAAGATGACGGAGCTTCAGATGCCGAGATGGCTACCCCGCCTCCTCGCGGTCAGCCCAAGAGGAGGAGAGGCGGTTCGACTGGCGCCCCTGACGCCCAGTCGATGTCTCCCAATCGCCGACCCCACCAGTGGGTTGAGGACCAAGATGACGGAGCTTCAGATGCCGAGATGGCTACCCCGCCTCCTCGCGGTCAGCCCAAGAGGAGGAGAGGCGGTTCGACCGGCGCCCCTGATGTCCAGCGTCAATCGCTCACTCGCCGAACCCGCGGTAGCTCTGCCAGCTACCAGAGAGCACAGGATGACGACGGAGAGAGGGATACCGCGGCTGCTCCCACGTCCACTCCGCGACGACGCAGAGCATCTGCTGGAGACGATTTGACGTTCGACGACGAACCAGCGTCATCTTCCGCCAAGAAGGCCTCGACGACGATGGACGCCGCAGGATCCCGCTCACTCCTAGCCACTCCCGCTCAGATTGCCCAACCAGATGGTGACGGAGCAACCTCGGATCCGGACTCCGACTTTGAGATCCTCGCTCCCACTCCTGCGAAGAGGCGCTTCGGCGAGGGACCGCGCGGCATGGCCGGAAAGGGCATGGGACATGGCAAGGGAGCAGCCATGCGCAAGCTGACGGAAGAGGAGCAAAGGGTATGTGAAGAGACGAGAGGGGGGAGGGAGAGAGAGTGTATCGTGTTAACAAAAAAGAGGAAGAGAGATAAGTGCTATGAGGATGTAATGATGAGTAATGCATTGCAGGAGCTCGACGTCTTCATGGGTCTACCCGAAGCCGAGAGGACTTACCCTCGCTGGCTCGACATCCCCGACAAGCAACGAACCCCCGCGCTGTGGAGAAAGCTCGGGAAGCTCGGGGAAACGGAGAGACTGAAGGAGGAGGAAAAGAAGTGGAAAAGCGAGGTAGGTATTATATTTGGCTCTTCAGCAATGCAAACTAATGCAAACTATTCTCACCTCAATATGAGCTGTTCTTTGATTAGTGTCGGCCAACTGCTCGAAACTCCCAATATGTGAATAATTTAGGTGCGCACGGCACAATCAGAGGAGGCGAAACAGAAGAAGGAGCTGAATAAACGCATGGCGGAGAACCAGTGGCGAATCAAGGAGGAGCCTCCCGATGAGGTACTCATCTCGTACTCTAGCATACATGCACCGTGCAAAGAGTAATGTAGATTCAGTGCTATTTGATGATCCATTCAGTTTCTTTGTGAAATTGACTCATTGCAGGAGTCGATGGGTGTTCCCGAGGATGTTCTCTCAACTTCCCGCTCCATTCCTCTCTCGTCGATGATCAGAACCCCGGTGTACGCCAAGGTGAGCTTCTTTCATTCGACTGCAGTCAAAATGATGCATCAATATCCACTCTGCCATCATGTTTGCTAAAGTGTAGGTAATTCACTCTTTCCGATAAGCACCGACATTTTTTTCTCTCTTGCACTTTAATGCTTGTTGTTCGTAGAGGTGAATTTGTTGAGATGGTGTCTTGGCATATTTAGAAGATGTCCGTGACGGCCGGGAACCCTCTGCCCGCATCGATGGCTTCCTCTTCTGGCACACCGCACGAAGACGGTCCTTCCACCTCAGCTACGCCTGCAACTGTGGGCAAGGTGAGAACTTGGAATGCGTGACAGTTCTCAATCTGGTTTCCCCTTTTCTCTTAGTTTTCATTTGGCACCCTAGTTTCTATCAAACACTGTTTGTTGTTGGGGTGTGGTAGTGAATTGGTACATTTAGACGTCACTCGCAACGAGCGACATAACCTCTCAAACCACTTCCATGACTGAAGGACAGAATGAAGCAGGATCTTCTGCTTCAACGATGGCTATGTTCAATGTGCCGAAGGTGTGATCTAGAAAATTCTTCTTATTTTCCTCACCCTACGTTGGATACCCTAACACTGATTATTATGTGTGTTGTCGTCCCTTGGTGTGGAATAACCCCACGCTCTATTGCATCGCGGATCCAGTTAATGTTTTGCGAGTATTTCGCTAAAGACGAAAAGCTTTCAGGATGACAGAAGCCCAGACATAAGCCAGACAGAAGCCTCGCCATCTACCTACAGAGTCGGAGAATCGACGGAGGAAGAGGTGTGCAACGCCGCTCAGTGCTAGCAAGCATATCCCCATTGCGCTAGGACCTTACCTAAGTTAGGGAAGGTTCGCTATTGAAAAGTGCAATCATATCAATTCAGCGCGAGGTCGCGACGGCCCTCTTGAGTCTGTCCACTCAGTCGAATGGATCACAGCTAGATGGACCGTCCACTTCTTCCCTCACCTTCCCTTCGAATCCCGTCCTTCGAGGAGTGAAGGTGAGTCATCATCCCATTGGAAAGCTTATGCGTTAGTAGATTTGATTCTATGATTGAGATTGGAGCACTAAGTATACATGACTGCACTTCAGGTCTCCCATGAATCTCGGATGGTCGGCAGGCCCCCGCTCAGCTCTTCTCCATCCATTCACCCACCATTCGTGCCTGCGAAGAAGAGACGTGTGGATCCAGCTGCGGTTAGTAGTGCCTTACTAGAAACTCATGAGGTCGTGCTAACGCCGAAGAAGTAGACAATTCCAGGGCTCATCAAGTCTCGACCAACGCCCAGTCCAGACAACCCCTCCCACTGCCATTCAAGCTCCATCGAAGCAGCACCCACGAGTGGATCCGACTGTGGTGAGTAGTTGAATGAAGAGGTAAATTTCCTTAGGACCTCTCTAAGATCGACAATTTTGTGAGTCATCAACGAAATTTCGAAAAGGAGAAGGAGAGGAGAGAGGGGGTATAATTTGAACAATCTCAGGGCTCGTCTTCTGCTACTGCTCAGAATGGACGCCCTGTTCATGCTGCCGTCGCTGATGAGGAGAAGCCTTGTGAGTCAACGAAAATGGAATGAGAATTAGATATGGTAGCTGTACAAAAAATGATATGCTAACTTCAAAGAAATTGTGTATTGTATTTTTATGATATTGACTTTATAGATATCCTCCCTCCAATCGAGTCTCTCCAAGAGGCGCCGTTCAACTGGCTGCAGTATCTGGAGATGAAAGGAGGCAGAGCGGCTCCTGCGGAATGCTTCTGGGAGGTGAGAAGAGTTGTTTGATCCATTCTAGGACTCTAGAACTAGGACTGCTTTGAATCAGGACAATGGCTCGAAGGGAGAGAAATTCGAATTAGGGAGAGAGTTCATTAGATAAAATACGGTCTGCCTCATAACAACTCCAAGCGAAAATTGGAAGCATTATTGCAAACGATAAACATGGTGAAAAGAAACCATCTTCAGAGACCCGTCGGCGACTACACCAATCCCTTCGTGGGCCAAGAGGGAAGGCTGTTAGTCGCTCCCCACGCCCATGGTGAGATACTTTTAGACATTTAGACATTTATCCTGACATCAAGGCAATGTGCCTGCAAGGCGGCAACTTAGGGGAAGGGATAGGGATCTTCGCACTCACAGTGTCGTTGGGTCAAGGGATGGAATGCATCTTCATGTACAACATGGAACATGCATCTTCGGTATACTGTGATACTCTTAACGTATTCGAAAAAAACAATTGTGCTAATTTTTTTGGGTTTTTTTTATTACATAAACTTATTCGAGTTTTGTAGATGAGCCTGTAAATTATCTTGTTCCAGACGACCTCGCAGGAGAGTACACCTCCGCTGCTGCATGCAGCATCGTCTCCGTGGATGGACCGTGGATTCAGGTACGTAAAACCTCTCCTTAGATATGCCACTTACGCTAACCTCCTGATCTGAGAATTGACAATTCGTAATAATATTGATGGTCAGAAGTTTCCTTGAGGTACAAATATTAGATATTGTTTATAATAATCCATAGAATGAGTGCAATTGCTCAGGTACGGGCGTTGAACGACCGCAAGGGCACGGTCACGCGGTGGTTGTGGAATGACGCCGGATTGCGAGACCTCCTTTGGTATGTTAAATGAAATATTTTCGGTTTCTCGTTCTGTTTCTAGTTTCTAGTGTTTCGCTCTTCTATTAGGTGCATAGATTCACATTCGCTTTATGTCAAAAACTTCCTCATTCCTTACTTTTCTCACACTTTCTAACTCGATGCGCAGGACGATGCAGGAATGATTAGAAGGAGAACTGTTCAATGTTAATGAAATTACTTTTCAGGCCATTCTATAAAAACGTTCCGCCCCTGGTATACCCGCTTGAGGCGAAGGACAAGTCGCAATCTCTCGAGTGAGTTATCCATAGTGCAATACTGGTTAGAATAAATCAATTCAATTTTCTTCCATTCGTGGGACCTTGATTAATTCTCCTTCGACTAACAATAAGCGACCTTACATTCTTTCCTTCCCCCATCCCCTCAGCGATTCAAGAAGGACGAATATTTCTGGTGAATTATAGTGACGAAACAAGCTACAATGAATTACAGGCTGTACCTCCGCAGCAGGATCATGACTCGAGAAGCCCACCCCAAGGACCGACGAGTGCCCAAGGATCGCTTCCTGAACCGCCTCGACTTCTCCGCCCGACCGACCACTAATAAATTTAGAGTGAGATTGTTTTACCGGCATCTCTATTTTATCTGGTACGTCTTTATTTTTCCTACCGGGGAGAAGAGTCTGTTCCCCTTACCCATTATTGCTTATTCGCGCGCCGGTCTATTGGCAGGTAAAGTAAAGAAAAGCCTAGAAATCCTACTCGCTCGATGACTGTTAATGGGACCAACCGAGTCAAGGCGAATAACAATGATCATCAAAAACCATTGCTTGCAGGTCGGCGACAAAATCGAGACGTACGAGGCGGACCAGGACGAGGGCTGCTTCTCTCCGGCTACGATTGGAGATGTCATTGGAGAGGTGAGGATTTAATCACATGCGCCCATTCGCCATAGAATCGATCAATACCGATATACCTAATCATTTTTTGACTAAATTTTAACTCTAACTTAGCGATATCTTTTGATTTCCTTTGCATTTTTCGATATAGTAAACAAGCACAGAAATGTTGCAGAGCGTGTTGTTGGTGTTCGACGACGACCCTTCAGAGGAGTGCAACAAGGTTAGTAGCTCACTTATCGTGACGATGACAATATTTAGACTAAAATGAGTCATAATTGGCGTATCTTAAGGACTATTTTCTCATTTTGCACTCCGATTTCAAACCATTCCTCTTCCAGCGGGTCCCCTTCAACGACCCCCGCCTCTTCCCTTGCGGGTTCGCCTCTGCAATAGGAGAGAAGTGCAGACTCTGGGCGGTCGAGGAGGTCGAGAAGACCCCAGCAATAAGAGGTTAGTTAACTTTGTCAATGCGCATCTGTATAGGACTGTTAGAACGACAATGATTATTCCGATGTGCAAAGAGCAAACGATGGGTCTTGCAGATCGGCATCTGAGAAGGACCGGTGACGATGCTCGAGCCGGTCCCTCGACCTCGCAGGACCAGTCGATCGATCAAAGACCAGCAACGAGCGGCGATTCTGATGAGGAGATGATGGTCAGACCGTCAAACGGAGTTTTGGGCAAGGTTAGTATTTCTTCAACTCGGGTATTTTTTCCCACTGGTTTCCTACCTCACTTCCCAGTGGAGCGAGATGAAAGGCGCTGACAGGGAACCACTGGGAAACTCATTGGGGAACACTGAGAAGAATTTCTCCCAGTGGTCCCCTGTCGTCGGCACCTTTGATGTTTCCCCTCTGGGGTAAAAGGTAAAGGTAAAGGTATCCCCGTACTCAAGGCACTTGCGTCCTGCGTCCTCTGGGGAGTGAGGTGGAAAACCTGGGGCCCCACAGGGAAAAATACCAGAGAAGTTGAAGGATAGGATCGAGAAGAGGAATAAGAGCATCCTCTTGCAGCGCCAGTCGTCGACCTCACAATCTTCGTCCAACGGCGACGCCCACGATGAGCCGGAGATCTGGGTTCGTTGGTACTTTGTCGACTAAATGTGTACCTAATGAGGACAAGAGGGAAGAGTTATGTAATAGACGGAATACGCAAGCAGTTCTAATACAGTCTGTACTCATCAGACGGTGTTCATCCGACCTATTTCCAATTTGTTGCCGATTCCCATGTGGCTATTGAGCGGTTCAAAAACACGAGTGATTGCAGCGCCCGCGTGACCAGCTTTCCACCCCTCGGGTTGAACAGTCGTCCATCTCTGGGAATGGCCAAGAGGAGACTGTGACCCAGGTTTGCGGCTCAATTAGTGTTTTCTACAATGGCTCAGAGCCTGTGATTAGGTCCATTCTGAGCAGCCAAACGGTCATTCTCCTTGAAGGTTCATAATTATCTTTCAGAGACGTCACATGGCCCAGGGCACGAGTGGCGATGGATTTGGCAAGGATAATGGTAAGCTTTAAGAAGTATTTTTGCGTGGCCAATACATTTTCCAGGCAACGTGGAGACAATCGACTATCTCACCACTCCGAGTGAGTTACCTGATGTTTTCTCAAGAGGTTCTGCCATCACTTTTCGTTTTCAATAACCTTTTTTATTGTAGACTCGAACCGTGTCTCTCAGCCCGATTTTCTCTTCACTACGGACCCCGGAAATCACGGTAATGCTGCCAATTTCTAGAAATTGTTTATTGTTGACTGATTCAACACCACCTTTTGATGATTAAAAATAACCAAAAAATTTCAGTTGTACGCTTCTCCCAAGGTTGCCGTTATTCTGCTACCATCAGCGACATCTCGAGAAAGTATGTAGTTGTTTGATTGTGTTCGGCCATTATCTTAGAGTCTTCTTAGTGTGTTCAGAGAGTGAAGGGGGAGAGATTAATGATGTTACACTAAGAAGAGCTTATGATTGTCTTCTGCAATGACGGGAATTACCGAGCCACCACTACTTAGTCATTATCTCTTTTGATTGTCGTCAAGCACATTCAAAGACTCAAAAGATTAACCCAAGTATTTGCAGTCCGATGCGGACAACAGGCACGCTGTCGACCCTGTGGCAGACCATCCTCCAGCAGGTATTTTCACTCGATATGATCAGCCCCCCGAACTTAAATTTTGACATGGGTTGCTTATGATATGCCAAGGATGCTGTAGTGTATCACACTGTCATCGCGAAATGTTAACTGTTGTGTTCCAGCCTTGTGCCCGAACACGGAGTAGACGGGGTATTATTTTATCCGCAACGGGGATGGAAAAACGGCACTTCTTCGATTTTTGGCAAAGACTGATCTCACAGAGTATTCTATCCCTACCATTCTCATTCCCCACTTTACTTCTCATTCTACGCGGTCTAGTTTGGGCCAAAAATCGAAGAAGTACAACAAACAACTCTCAGTCCTTCATATGCCGATAGAGAGAGAGAGAGAGAGATACGGGCGGGAGAGGAGTAAACAATCGAGTGAACAGACTACACACTTGATCACTGGCCACATAGGTCTTGTGAGTACAACATTAACATTGTAGCTTACAACGGATTTGATAAATTGTGCAGATTATCTATATGATCGCACTGTACTCTTGCAGCTCGTGTGGAACTCTAACGACCAGCAGCGAACGGCACAAATCATTCGCGTCGAGAGACAAGACACGACCAAGCTCATCTACAAGAGCGTCGACTTCGGTACCATTTTTGGATGGTTTTGCGCCAACTTATAAGAAACAAGACGTCCTCCTCAATATCGTCTTCGGTACGATTCTTTAGAGATTACGCCACTCGTAGTTGAGTGAAGATTCAAGTAATAAGCACCGAATTATCCAAACGCGTTTCCCTAAGGTGTATCCTGTTCTGATACCATACTAGCCGTTCCACTATATTTCTTCTACCTCTAATCATTCACTCTTACTTTCAGTCTCCTCCTCGCCGGTCGCTTCTGGTGAGGTCTTCATCGCCGTCCCTACTGACGTCCCGATGATCCGAGCGTGGTTGAGGAACATCCTCGTCAAAGTTAGTTTTGGCTACTACGTTCAGTGAGCAAAGCAAAATGAACGCTAACCAAATCAATAATCGAACTAATTGAAGCTCGATGTGTGCCCCAACGCCGTCTCCATAAATGAGACGCTGACGTGCCCTCACTGCAGACCGACGAATGGAGTACGTTCTCTATTCGTAGTTCCATTACTTTGAGAAGACAGTTCATAGCTCTTGCTCTAATGTGGCTTGTGGAGTTCAATTTGGCACATTGAACACTTTCAGGAGTCATCGGGTAAGCCGAATGGGCGCCCTCCCGGAGGAGATGAGGACGATCATGATGATGATGAGTCACCACTCAAGAAGAAGCACCGTCCATCCTCTTCCTCTACTCTGGGCCTCAATGGAGGGACGCACCCTCATCCTCATCAGGCCTCGAACGGCCAATCCTCGAATGGCCAGCATCATCATCGTCGTCATCACGACTATCTGTCGTTTTCTATTTCTTCCATACTTCCTCAAGATGATACTACGAAGCTGCTGCAGCAGTTCCATGCACTGAACAAGCAACCATCGAATGGACTACAGCAGCCCCAGTCTTCCACTTCCTCTTCGTCTGCTCCCAACGGTCATCAGAACCAGCGGCAAGGTCCAGGAGAAGAGTCGCGGAGGGAGTTCCAGCGGAGGATCGAGAGGGCAAATGGAGCAGGCGACCACGTGAGCGATAACTAAGCAACTATTTTCGTCATAGGAAGAAAAAAAAGTTCATCTAACTAGAGAGAACGAGAGAGAATAAGGAATAGGTGTCTGAGCGAGAGGGAATGCGTCGGGGTGCCCTTCAAATATAACTTTCTAAAATTTTAAGGCGCTCGGGAAGCTGATCGCGCCGATGATTGAGGTGGTGGCGCCGTTCCTTCGGCATAATGAACGGTGAGTTCTTTTAATCTATAAATAAGTCCAGTATGTATCAATAGTTGATAGATCGCATGACGTATGAATACGAAATTTGAAAGTTATGAATTTGGGGCTGGTCACTAATTTGTAGAAGTATTTTATGACGGAGACACAGCTTTTTTTCAAAATATGAATTCCCACAATCCAGGTCATCCACGAGGCCGGCCTACTTGGCGCATTTCGAAAAGGAGGATGTGCGGAAGAGGAGAGGAGATTCACCTGGGATGGAAGAAGAGGAGCATCGAGAGAAGCGGTCAGCCCAGTCATTTTTTCCCTCTGTTCGTTCTCTCTTTCTCAAACTCTTCCCCTCCCTTCATTCGTTGGTTCCTTTGCGTTTAGATGTTTGCCTACAACCCATTTGCACATAAATACCGGCAAAAACAAGAGGGCGTTAATATACCATGGCAGCATACTTTCGACAAATGATCTCGATTTATATTGCAGCTCCTCCTCGTCTTTCTTTGTCGATACTGCGGCTGCTGCAGCAGCTGCATCATCCACCTCGGACGCTGCATCTGTCGCAAATCCCACAGCTCAGCCGCCTCTCGCCCGTATCCTACCGTTCGAGCAGTAGACGGTGTGTTATTATCTGTTTCTTAGTGAGATTTGAGTACATACAATCGAGGGTATGCATGAATTCATTCACCAATTGCAGGTATCCATACGCATCGACTTCTTCTTCATCTTCTCATCGTTCAACTTCCACATCCTCGCGTACTCAAGCATCGCATACGTTTGAGTACATAAAATCGACACTTCTTCCCTCTCTCAATCTCTCATCCCCTGCTACTCCTCACTGAGTGTCAGTCGTATTCCCCTCTTTTCCCTCAGGCTTTGTCTCTATTTTGCTACCTTTCTGCTCCCTCATTCTACTCATTCTGCTCCTATTCTGCTCCATTCTATTCTCGTTGCTCAGACTTCAAACTAAATAGTTCTTTTTGCTTTCTTCTGCATTTCTGGTTGTAGGCTACACTTTCTCGCACATCCCTGTTCCATCATGCTTAATTATAGCCCTAATTCTGTTGTTATTGTTTTCTCTTTCTCTCGCGTTCTTCTTGTATGCATATCATTGTTCGTGTAAATTCTCACTGGCGTTGAATACGGTACCATAAAGTGTTTTCGCTTGTATCCTTCCATCTTCATTGGGTTGTTGCATAAGCCACTTCGTTTATTCTCACCTTCTATCTGCTTCAAAAAATTGAGCATACTTCGGCTTGTCAGCGAACCAACTTCCTCGATCACGCTATTTTTGTTACTAATTTTTCAGTAATTTTTACTCCAAACATTGTAATTTATTCATTTTATCCAACTTATTTATCAAGTTTCGTTTCCAAATATAAATTCGTCAATCGAGATGATTGATACGCTAAAATTTCATCTGAGAAATAACTGTATATTCACTGCGTACTATGACGGAAGAGCGGAAGAGTGAGAGACACAAAGAACAGAGGAAAAGAAGGATAAACTAAATCACACTGTGAGATGGGCAAAGTGACAGCAGCAGATATACCTCATCACGAACAAT
>LS489038.1:58674-68927 GCA_900490845.1 Pristionchus japonicus | reverse complement strand
AGAGAGAGAGAGAGAGAGAGAGAGAGAGAGAGAGAGAGAGAGAGAGCTTCCTCTCCTCCCCCTTCTCGTCTCTCTCCCGGAACTCTGAACAAAATGTCAATGAAAACTCATATTTTTCACTATCATCTGAACAATTTAGACAAGAAAACTCTTTAATAAATCAACCCCCTTACATTCTCCATCATTTCTGAATTTATTTGTACGAGCGTGCGCATTTTTTCGTTCCACACTTACTGCGGTTATCGCTCCCTCTTCTCTACTCATTCAACTCACTCTTTCTCCCGAGCACGTTTCATTTACACTGGCTTCCAGGTTTTGAGCATTTGCCCGCATTCCTTCCTCAATTTGGCAGTTCCTGCCGTTCTCTCTTCTCCGTGGCTCGTCCATTTAGCCCTTTGCCTAATTCCCTTGGGTTCCTCCTCGTTTCTTTCTTACTTTCACTTTCAGTTTGAGCGTTTTGAGTGTTTCCACTCACTTTGACCTGCCATTATTTGCTTCCTCATTCGTGAACGATTCATCAATTAAAGTAAACTACCTGCGTATCGTGATTTTCGCCCTGGTCGCACTTTCTGCTGTGACGTTCACGCGTCGCGGCTAGCAACGCGGCTTGCGCGCTTAATGTGGAACGTCGGCTCTTCATTTTACACGTTCCGCACCACTCTTTGACCAATATTAGCAAAATTAGCAAATAGCAACGTCTGTTGTTCTCTGTGTTCTTCTTTCCGCTTGTTTACCCCTTTCCCCTAACTATTTTCCACTGATTGACTAGGGAAAACATAGAATGGAGAGAGTTGGGTCTCTTTATCGCTCCGGAAAGCCCGCTGGTTCCGCACGCTAACGAAATAAACAAATTGCGCCCCTAAGCCACGTGTATTGTTCTCTGTGCTCGCCTTTCACTTGCCATTTCCTGTTGTCCGGCTAGAGATAAGAGAGCGACTACGTTTTTTTCGCGCCGGAATGCACGAAAATAGTTTCGTGTGCGCTCTAATTTCCCGGCAGCAGAAAGAGAGCTAGTTTGAGAAAATTAGCCACTGTTCTCTGCTGCCGAGGAACTAGAGCGCACGCGAAACTATTTTCGTGCAACGTTCTTACTTTCTCCATTTCACATGCTCTCTTATCTAGAGTGAGAGGTTCACCCCCTTTCTTCCTACTTATCAACGAGAAGCGAGAGCCCTTTGCTTCGCTAAGCGAGAGAGCTTTGTTATTACACCGTTCCTCCTCCCATTCCCTCACTCTCCTTCCACGTCTCGCCCAAGTTGCTGCATCTTCATTTCACTTAATCTCTCGTGCGAAACGTGGCTCTTTCTCATACGTGTGCCGGACAACTCGTGTCTGAAAAGATGAACTCCCCCCCCCCCCCTAAGCCACTCGTGTTGTTCTCAGTTCGCGTTTTTCTCTTGTTTACCCCTTTGGAATGTCCACTAGTTACGCACGCTTTTGTTGTTTGTCGGTATCGGAAAGAGAGCTCGGAATGACATGAGTAACTGCTCTGATCCAAATCTCTCCTGTTCTCTGCCTCCCTCGCGTTGTCTAACTTGAAGTGACCATCTTCTTTCCTTACTCACAGGTAAGTGCACTTTGCTATGAGTTTTGCTATTACACCATTCCTCCCCCTTCTCTCCCACTTCTTCCACGTCTCGCTTTCAATGCCCTTCTCACCCCTTATCTTTTTCACTTGTTCTCAGTTTGAAGTGCAACGTCTCTCTCTTTGTCATACGTGTACCGCTTAGATACTGTTTTCGCGCAACGTTCTCTCTCCATTTCGCATGCTCTCTCGCGGTGTCTACCTCTCTGTCTAGAGTGAAAGGTTGAACCCCCGTCTTCCTACCTCTAAACGAGAAGCGAGAGTGCTTCGCTAAGAGCGAGAGTGCTGTTTTGCTATTACACCGTTCCTCTTCCCAGTCCCCCACCTTTTCATCCAAATTCCCCTCTTGCCATGTCTATTTCACTTGATATCTGGCACTCAGTTTGAAAGGCAAAACGAGT
This sequence comes from Pristionchus japonicus, assembly GCA_900490845.1. Taxonomy (NCBI): domain Eukaryota; kingdom Metazoa; phylum Nematoda; class Chromadorea; order Rhabditida; family Neodiplogasteridae; genus Pristionchus; species Pristionchus japonicus. The sequence goes on along the minus strand of LS489038.1, from coordinate 66,941 downwards.
CTCTCTATCATACGTGTATCGCAGTGCAATAGTCGCACCACTCGTTGGCCAGAAAGAACAACTTTCGACCCTTAGCCTTGTCTGTTTTTCTCTGCACTCGCCTTATTTCTCATTGTCTGACAAGAGAGCCCATGAGAGCTCACTAGTTCCGCACGCATTCGCGCCTTATCCACTTTTGTTTCTATCTGTGTTCATCATTGTTTATCACTTTTCCTCACCATTTCGCGCTGCCTTACTCTAGATAGGACATCATCATTCCTCCCCATCACCTATTGCTTGTTATTGCGCCGGAAAGCCCGCACGCTATCAAATGGCCAACTTGCTTCCCTAAGCCATGTGTGTTGTTCTCTGTTCTCATTTGTTCTCTTGTTTTCACTTTCCCTCTCTATTTCTCGCAGTCTGACTAGAGATTAGAGAGCGACTGCTTTGTTTTCGCGCCGAAAAGTTAAACAGTTTTGTGCGCTATTGAAATGATCAACTTTCGCCCATTATCAAAGTTTTTTTTCTATTTTTTGCTCGTCTTTTGTTTAACCCTCTCTCCGTTATTTTGAGCTGAATGACTAGAGAAAACATAAGATGGAGAGGCAGGGCATTGTTTTTCGCGCCCGGAAGTCCACTAGTTCCGCGCGCTATCGAATAGGCCAAATTGAGCCCCTAAGCCACGTGTATAGTTCTCTGTTCTCGTCTTTCTCTTGTTTACCCCTCCCACCTCACCTTTTCGCGCTGCCTTACTCTAGATAAGAGAGCGGTCACGCTGTTTTCGCGACGGAGTGTTCACAAATAATTCCGCGCGCTCTAGTTTCCCTGGGAGCAACAAGAGAGCTCATGAGAAGGGCAGCTACTATTTTCCCGCCACGTTCCATTTCGCATGCAATCTCACAATGTGCAATGGAATGCGAGAGCGCTTTGCTATGGGGCGATTACACCGTTGTTCCCCATTTCCACCTTTTTCGTCTACTCCCCATTTTTTGCCTCTCTATTTCACTTGATCTTTCACGCTCAGCTTGAAGTGACCCTGTATCATACATCTTTCGTGCCACTCTTTGCCCGAAATGACTAGCTTGCTCCTTTCAATTAGTATGCCGTTCTCTGGTCTCGTCTTTTTATTGTTTACCCCTCACGATTTCCCGCTGGCCAGCAAGAGATAGCGCTATTTTCGCGGCGGAATGCACCCAAAAGCGCGCGCTCTAGTTTCTCTGGGTGCAGAAAGAGTACTTTGCGCGAAAACAGTGTTTGTTTCTGACACACTTGATTTCACATGCTCTTGATTGAGAGGGGTTCTTGCATACTTTTCATACTCCCACGCTTTTTTTTGTCAATCACTATTTCTTCAAGTGAACATGATAGTGTTTTGAGCTACACGCGCCCCACGTCTTCCTCGTTCTTGTATGATTCATGTACCCACTGAAAACAGTTAGGATCACGCTATTGTCTTTTCTGCATTCCGCTCTTAATTTAGCCTCTCTTCGTTGTACAATGAACTTGTGCCCCTTAGCCACGCGGTTCTTATCTGTGCTCATCTTTCTCTGCATATTACTTCCCATGGGGCGTTGTTCATAGGAGATAACACCTAGCGGAGAGACCAATGACGTTTTTTTCGTACCGGAATACAGTAGTACTTCCGGAGAGCGCTCCCTTCTATGCCCTTTCAGCTAAAATTAAAGAGTAGAACGTTTATGGCTCTCTCCATGTCACATGCTCTCTCGTTTTGCCCAACTCGTTTTGCCTTGAGTGAGCCGTTGAACATCTGCTCTCAAATCTCTATGAGAAAGGGAGAAACAACTGCTATGAGTCCCTTAGCGTACAGCATTCCCCCATTCCCTCTTCCCTCTTCACCCCCTTCGTATCTCTAGTAATTCCCTCTCGCCTCCTCTCTTTCTATTACGTGTGATTCTCTCGTCGCTCACGTGAAGAAAGCGTGCAGACCGACAAGAAGTGACCCTTTGCTCACTCAGCGATCCTTCACTACCACCATTGACAAGCAATGTCGGATGAAACTTTCACGATCGAACACGTAATCGGCAAAAGGGTTAGTAATGCCATCTTTAAATGAGAGCATCCAACTCGTCCTAAAACCGTTCAAAGAAAAGATACGAGCATGTAGTTTTTGATTGTATAATAAGGACCCTCAAAAGCATTATTCTGGTGTGGTGTCAAAGACTCTTCTATTCCGAATTCCATTAATGAACAGGGTATGAATTTCAGGTGAAGGATGGCGAACTTCAATACCGAGTCGCGTGGAAGCGTTTTTCGGCCGAGGGCAACTCCTGGGAGCCGGTCGACATGTTCGACGAGGAACATAATAATTACCACATCTTGCTGTATGAGAAGTACGGTTTGCATTGATATTAGTCCGACCATAGCAACTTTTTTTGGCCCAGAAGAGAACGAATTCTGATCACGAATTCAACGAGTGTGAATTGAACTATACAGAGCACTTTCAGGTGGACATTATTTATCTTATTACCTTTCAGTATGCTCAATGGAACGGTACAGAGGCGGAAGTGGTTGGACGACTTCATTCTACGGGACGAGAGAGCGGTCAGGTTTCTCACTCTTTTGTTTACTAAGTCAATCGTCAATAACCGTGAAGTGACAACGCCATCTCCTTGACATATCTCGAAGATAAGATAGATTATTGTATTAAATTTGATAAAACTTCCAACAGCTTTCGTTTGCTAATTATGCTAATATTTCATTCAGTTAGCGAGGAAGGAGAAAGAAGAGGAGAAGAAGAAGAAGGAAGAAGAGAATGCTGGCTCTTCGTCATCGGCCAATCGCAGAACAGCCTCAACGTCCGCTCGAAACCGCTCTACTGGCGGTGGCAAGAACAGCGGTGCCTCTACTACAACATCATCGAATCGTGGACGAGCGAGTGGTGGAGCGAGAGGAGGAGCAAGAACGGCACTGCAGCCCTCCCAGCGAGAGAGATCACCTGACCCTTCGAGCCGAGGTAATGGTGGAGGAGCAAGCGGAACGGACGGAGGTCAAGAGCATGCACCGCCGCTTCCCTCACTGAGTCACACTGGAGATGGAGGATCGGAGAGAAAGAGAATTATGCCCAATGACGCCCAAGAGGTACTTGGTTTAGGGCCAAATTCTTCGAAAGAAGGATTCTAATAAGTAGATAATCTTGGGTTGGGGTCGGGGCGGGAAATAGGCTAGGCACGCTTACTGGAAGTGGGAAATGCTTTTGCCATATTTTGTGTCCAAGCCGAGCACAGTCTAGTCGTTTGCGAGCGAATACACTTTCTCTAATGTCTTCTGTATTAGATTCACTCTATATCAGGTTGCGGGAGCTTCAAATGGACGCCATCGAACGAGCAGTTTCCTCGGGACAATCCCGCTTCCTTCTGGTCGAGATTCAACTTCCTCACCGACGACTCAAGTCTCAGGAGGGACTCGAGGCCGAAGTGGAGAACTCTCTTCGATCGATAAGGTATGTTCTCCCAAGATTCAACAAGGTTGAGCAAGCCTGTGGAACAGGTACGAAGCCAAATTTCGCGAAACTATAAGAAATGAGAAAAGCAGTTATTTTTATATCGAGATTCAGCCGAAAATATTCCAGCCTGCTACTGGACAAGCTGGAAGATCGGATCAACCGCCTATTGCACCCATCGTAAAGGCTGTAGGGAGAGACGAGATGGTGAGTACGCTTATTTGCTCTCACTCGCTATCAGCATCTTTCTCTTATGGACAACTAGTCCAGACAAAACAGCAGAATTTGCTAATCAGAATGAAAATGTTATAACTTCAGGAAGCACAAGGAGCGAGAACAGCAACAACAAGCCAGACCAGTCCTCCCGCTGAATCGGCAGCTTCCAAGGAGATCAAGCTGGAGGTATGCATGCTATAGTATGCATCTTTTGAACTGAGAACGTACAAATTCAACCTTCTCACCAAGTATATTCAGCCATCCGACGGTCCCGATTCTGGAGAATCTCGAGATGGGCAGGGCAGTCGTGCTCTTCGGGATGTTAAGGAGGAAGCGCCTGACGAGTTGGATGAGGTGATTGAAACTTAATTTGTCAGCACTCTTCGTTAAGATTCCAAATCAAAGTATATCTTCTTTTCTGAGTTGAAAGGAATACTTGTCGCAAGAAATAAAGCATATGGGAAACCATTTTGAAAGAGTGGTGCACTAGGTCATTAGCGATTCCGGGTGAGATCACTCGCCCCGTCGCATTGTCTTTTAAGCGAAAGAGAATGGTAAGAGCCCATATGTCACGTCCTAGCTTGATCTTGAGGATAGCCGAACAGACGTATGCGACTGTTCAGTGCTAGAGCAGTCGCATATGTTACCAACCTTTGAGGTGCGTCACGTGAGGAAGTGATATGTGACATGCCGCACCCAAAGACAATAGGTCGAGAGATGATATTCGAGCTATGGAGGCTTTACTCAGTGGTAGATCAGGCGCATACGTAGCGAAAGTTCGTTCGTTCGTGTCTCCCTCTGTCTTTTGCCCACTCCTCTGGCTTCAAACATGACGACCACGGTAGAGAGAAAGGGCAAACAGCAGCAAGCAATGGTAATGGGGGCACCCTCATTGTCAGTAGTATGGTAGTCGCACACGTATCGAAAGGTGGTTGGTTCAAATCCTCTATTTGTCTTTCGCACACTCTGCTGACCTCTTTCATTTCAGTTTCCTCGAGCTGCTGATATTCTTCTATCACTGGATCCATCTCCGTATCCTCCTTTCGACTGGCCGGAACAGTTGGTGAAGGAAGGCGGTTTGAATGCTCTTCTCAAGTGCTTCTCGAAGGTATGTAGCGTTTTCTTCCGATTTGGAAATTTCCGAATAGTCAACGAATTGTGAAATATGCTTTATTCAAAAGTCCGGACTACTAATCATCAAACTCGTCTTCCAGTGGCCACACGGGCAGATGAACAACCCGTTCGTCGGCAGAATCGGAAATGTCCTCTTGGCTGAAGGGATTATACGTGAGAATGCTTCCTTTTACTCTTGGCTAATTTGCTTACTCTTGGTTAATTTAATTTTTTTAAAATTAAATAATCTATGCTGGTTTGTGTATACCGAGGCGAGACAAAAGAGGACACGATGAATATCCGCGTCTAATTTCGAATTCCAGGTAATGGAACGTACACGAATTGCGTGGTGTCGGATACTCAAGGACCGTTCGTTCAGGTGTGTCATTACTCAATTTGCTAGCATATCCCTAGCTCTTATTGCTCAAGAAACGTTGGACAAACTTTGGACAACAATCAATTGATAGGTTGTTCTAGATAGGCCATGGCATAGTACGAGAGACACAATGTATAAATTGTTACCCTTTTCAGGTGCACCCAGTGGATGCTCCAGATGCACGGAAGTGGCATTTCGCAGCAGATCGTCGTCTTCGACGATTCGAGTAAGTTTGGTTCACAAATAATCGATAACCAATCCCCTCCTTCCCTGATAGCTTTCTTGACCAGGCTTCTGAAGAAAGCTTCCTTTTTATTAGCTTGTTTTTCTGTGATTTCGGTTGCTTCTCTAGCAGTCACTGCGAGCTTACAGCTATTTTGTTCAGTGATGTTGGAAGACTGGAGCAAGTGAAACCGCACGAAGGCTGGAGGTTGAATAAGAACTGTTCTTTTTCGTGAGTTATTCATGTGTGTTTCTTGCTGGCACGATCAACATGGTTACATGAATTTTAATTGATGTCGCTTTCTTCAGGGGCCTGGTCAAGAAAGCTATCAGAGAAGGAGGGGGAGCGCCTAGCGAGTGCTTCAATCTGCCAACAACAAGCATTCGTTGGCCATCACCGAAACAATTCCAGGTGAGACCTAATGCCGCCTCATTCTGACCCAATCTCGAAACTGCTGTTTCGTTAAGTAGATTTATAGTTCTGAGACTACGGGTGGCTCCTTAGAGCCCCTCAGCTCCCCCCCCCCCCCCTTCATGATCAACAATGAGAAATCAAAGGCCACCTAACGCCACGTGATCGACATCAAATGATCAGCGAGTCCAGTGAGAGATCACTATCAGACTATTGACTCGTGCTCACTATTTGAAGCAAAGCTTAATCACAACTTTGCGATTCAGCCCATCACTCTGACACCACTGCCTCCTGGACTTGCAAATACCCTCCTCGCTCCCATCGATTGTCCTTCCACGAGCGGCTCATCAAGAAGGAATACCAACGCGGTGAGTAAGCCAAATATGAAACGGAAACCATCACAATAGCTAACAATTTAAACACACATCGCAGGTCGTCGCTTCATCAAGCTCCAGTTCTTCTTCCAAGAGTCCTTCAACGAGAGTAGCTGCTACGAAGAAGTCTCGATACACTGAGGTAAGTACATACACCTTCACGGACTCATCTTTTGGGTACATTGGGTACGATTAACTCGCTCATCACAGGCCGTCGCTTCTTCTTCTCTCACATGCATCATCGATCCTTCTTCTACCTTCGAAACAGCTGAGAAGAAATCTGCAGAAGCTAAAGTGAGTAGGCCTTGACGAGCTCATCTTTTCGATAACACGTTCTAATTCAGACATCCTCTCGGGCCCTTCTGAGCGGACGTCCTTCCACTAACGTTGCCTCTGACAAACAGCCTAATGACGGGAGTGAAAAGGTCAGTTTCAATTGCGAACCTTGATATGGAATTATGTAGTTAACTTGGTTCCTTCAGATCGCTCGTCTCGATGGGAAGAATCAAGGAGCTCCCACTGTGCCTGCTACTGGAGCGCTGCCTGTCCCGATTACTATGAGGACGAGTCCGACGGAGGTGAGATTCGAATGGATTAACTTATTGGTTAATGCGAGCAGTGCGTTGTGAACGCCCAGTACGATAATGCCACTCCATATGCATACATCTAGAAACGATTGCTTTCAGTCCACTCCACCACGCCCGAGCATGCTCGACCGCTCGCCAACCACTCCCGCTGCCAACAGGCTGTCAATTGAAGATGAGTCGGAGGAGCAGGAAAATGGAAAGAAGGAAGAAAAGGACGACGAGATGGAAGACGAGCAGGTCTCAATTCCTGCAGAGGTGAGTGAAAGGGGTTCTCATTGATGATTGAGTGAAATTTGCACTTCAAAGTTAGATCAGGTTGTTCCGAAAGTTTCTGAGGTTTTGGATCGAGCATTTTTATCTGCTATAAAAAATACGAAGCGGGTTCACGTTAGAAGTATTCTCCATTAGCAGCGATAGTCATGCGCCACTTATCGGGCCACTTGTAGATGACAGAAAGAGGAAGTGATAAAGAACCCAAAAGAGGGGAAAGGTCGGGGAAGTACGGAGGGTTGGGTAGGACAGTCCAGCCATAGCCAGTCAGTTCAGTCAATCTTGCCGAGTATGGTCTGGCGTTGCCGTGCTGTAAATAGACTTCAGCCTGCTTCCCTTGCTCATACTTGTGCGGTTATTGTATGGCCTTGTGGAAGCAGCTCCCAGTGTTTGACGCCCCTGTCGCACTATCAAATGCAGAGCATGTCATCACCATAAGATGCAGAGCGGCGTGAATATCACGCCTTGGCTCATCCACTGGCAGTTCTCCGGCATCCATCCCCCGTCTCCCTCTCTCATTGTAATCGTTGTTTCATCCCCTTTGCCCTAGCTACTCGAAACGGCGCTGTAGGGGGAGAAGAGAGACCGATGCATCAACCCTCCGATCTTTGTCGGAATCGGAAAATTGGTGGCGAACCCAACGACCAAGTTTTGACACCTTTCCGATCTACTCCAGTCCATGGGCTACTGTTGCAAGACCAGCCCCTAGGGTGATGCTGGAATAGCGCATCAACATACGGATCATCACCTCTTGACGCAGCTTGTGCAGATCTAAGCCCATTGGCCGTCCGGACCGGTCATAGTCAGTCAGGGAAAACGTATTGTTCGTGAACTTGTAGAACCAATCCCGCACGGAACTCTCTGAGGGGCCTTGGCCTCGTATACTTCTACTTGGTGGTTCTGGGTCTCGGGTGGTTTCGTCGGGGAGGAAGTGGAATAGTATGATGTTGCTGAGAAGAATTTTATCGGGGACAAAAACCTCCCTTTCGAAAGTCTCAAAAGGGAGAGGGAGGGATATGCAGTAGTGATCGAAGTCCTCGACATCGAATTCGATGGTTCGATGTTTCCTTTCTCTGACCTCCCTCGTCACTCCGCAGGCTCTCTCGCCCTTCCCTGATTACAGTATCCCTCCCCTCGCCCTTCTCTGATCTACCTCGCCCTTCTCAGATTACAGTATCTCTCCATCGCCCTTCCCTGACTACAGTATCCCTCCCCTCGCCCTTCCCTGATTACAGTATCCCTCCCCTCGCCCTTCCCT
>LS489038.1:22436-50575 GCA_900490845.1 Pristionchus japonicus | reverse complement strand
ATGCATCTTAACAAATATTTTCTCTGAAACTAGGTACTATTTTGGCATGACTTCAATCCTCATTTTTTTCACATAAGGGTCCCCCCTTATGTGAAAAAGTGGTTCGGTCAAAAAAGCAATACAATGTCCGTGATTTTTTGCCCCGGAATGACTCTTATCTTTCTTCCCACTTGTGAACACATAATATATTTCAAAATAGAAACGTGGAAATAACAGCTTTATAGGTAGCCAGGCCAATAAGTACTAAAAATGAGCATTTTAAACACATTTTGGCCTGCAACTTCGCCCAAAATGGACGAAACTCCACAAAAATTTGGCATTTGACATAACATTTGACATAGCTCGATAAGTAAATCCAAAATTTTTTTCAAAGATCAAAGATCAACTTTTTGGGTCAAAAGTTCAAAAAAAGTTCATGCACCCCCCTAAGGGTCATGTACACCAAATATGAGCTCTGGTCGATGTTTCTGCCGGAGTTGTACACTTCTATGCCCCTTTCACTGCGTTCTTACAGAGAACGTGTTTTAATTTTCCTGTATAGCTCAGATCATTGGACGTAATGATTCAAAATATTTTCGATATGAACTAATCCCGCTCGAATCGGAAAAGTGAAGACCCCGCGATAATCATTTATCTAAAATTGATCATCTGCTCCTTATCTAGAGCAAAACGATTTTTCCGCTTCCCAGTCAATGCTTTTTTGAAAATATGGCATTGTTTAGTCTGAATCATTGATCTCCGGGGAACGATGATTTTCGAAATGGCGAGTGAAAATTGCAGGCACATTGTCTTTGTCTTCCTCCTGTGTCCCTCTCAGTAATCGATAAGCTCTCATCTAGTGTGCGCTTAGTAGAGTATGCAAGGCCTTATAGATAATGGGAGGCCATGAGTTGTTCGGTCAAACAGGCAGGAACATAGAGACTAAAATGTTCAAGTATGAAAATGCGACAGGACTTATGCATCAACCTGATATTTTGAACCATTGTACTTGGAGTAAAACCCGGGAATATTCTTCCAGCTTTCCGATCAAGCCGAGCCCGTGACTTCTGATGTGCAAGGGCAACTCGAGCAACCCTCGGCCAAGGTTTGTTACTGCCTTGGAAATTGTTGAACAGTGGTAGATCAGTTTGGGCATCTTCCCAGACATGTACAGAAGCTTCCGATGTTCTCGATAACTGCATCCAATAGGGCGGCGTATTTTCAGTCGCTGAAGCGTCCATCTGACCACACATACCACATGCCGACTTCCACTGCACAAATGGAAGAGGGAGAGGAGGAACGACCGGTCAAGAAGAGGACAAAGAACGACGGAGCTTTCGGTAGTGTCTTTCATTCTCAAAAGTAGACCGGATTTGTTTCGTTTTGTTAGTCGGCTGTCACTACTCACTCCCACTATGTTAGTTGTCATAATCCTTGTTTAATTTCTCAATTACGATAAGTATGGCGCTTGGTTGGGACCGGAGAAATGAGAAAAAATAAAGTTTACATCATATTTTTGCTTTGCAGTTGCCTTCTTCAGCAAGAAGTGCAAAGCCGGCCCGAACATGGATCCTACTCAGTTCAGGTGAATTTCGCCTTTCCTGAAGCGAAACATCCTGGCTTATGAACTATTAGGAAACTCTCATTGTTGCCCAGCTTTCTTGTGATTAATTTCTTTATTACAGGGATGTCAATCAACGAATCGTCGGAAAATCGATGACGGGTCTGTGGCAATCGCTTATGACGAGGGTATGTTTGTTTTTTGAACTTGTTTGTGATCACAGAACAAGCTGTGAGATCTGAAGATTTTATAATACCACACGTGACTGTGAAAGAATGGCTGAACTTACGGTATCTTTGGAAACAAGTATCTTTCCAGCTTCGAGAATGCTCGGTCGACGAGACTGCAACCGTGGAGAAGATTCTTCCTCATCACAATCAGTCTGAGCCCAAAAACATTGATTTCGTGGCTGGTATGCTTTCGGTGTTCGTTTCAACATTGGGGGGGGGGGCACATTTAACCTTGGGGGGGGGGATCTCAAACTTACAAGAAAAGCGATCAGAACCATTAAAGAGGCAATAGTGATCGAATGCTACATATTTTCTTACAGATTCCATGCACTTCTCACTCGCAGCGCCCAAGGATCTCGATGAAGCACAAGGAGTGCTGGACCGCATTCTGGCCGATGTATGTCCTTTTCATTAACTATCTAAAATCAGTAAATTGTAATAAAGCAAGCAAACACGGTAGATTTTCCAACGCAAGAAGAGTGATTGGGTGCTAAAACAAACAAACCTCTTTTCAGCTCGAAATGTGCAAGAATGCCATCTCCATTGGCGTCAAACGGCACTGCCTGCTCTGTTCGAGAGCGACTCGGGTGAGTGTAGTACTTATGCCTAGTCCTATAGTTGATCGGTCGAAGGCAAAAATAAAAATGTGTTATTGATTAGATATGCCAAATATGTACCGTAATGACAAAGACCGACCAAGGGACCCCGGTGGTCAATAGAATGCGTATAGCTGCCAGAGATAGAGACAACATCGTTCTCGTTCCGTTCACAAGTGAGAGTGGAAGAGCAGGGTACAGAGGAAGCATGGCGCCGGAGAGTGAGAGAGAGAGGGAAGGGGGGGGGGCGATGACTTACCTATCCGAGCCGACACATGCATCTGTCTTTGTGAAATTCAATCATTTCAGGCACCGGGGAAGCGAAAGGCTGCTGCCCTACTGCGTCCAAGAGACAGTTTCCCTTCCAAGCGGCAGCAGAACTCGCTCCAGATGTTCGCGGACACTGCTCTGAATCACGCAACTGGTCCGCCGACCCAGATGATTCCTCCTCCGCCCACGGAACCGACCGCTCTCAATGGACATCAGCAGGCGAATGGACAACTGTCGGATGACCTCCACGTGTTGGATCCGAAGCAGAGGAGTGAACTGAACGCCTTAAGAAAGTACCAGGAGCTGCAGCAAGCGCGGCAGCGACAGAACCAGCTGCAGGCGCAGGAACGGCAGGCGTACACGCAATTTCCACTCGATTACCACCAGCGTCAGCGACAGCAGCATCAGATGCGGCAATCGGAGGCCCTCCGACAGGCGCCGCCTCTTGAGTTTCAGCAGCGACAACAGCGTCAGCGGCTTCTGCAGCAGGCCGACTCAACACAGTCCAGCACCGGGCGGACGACGATGATTCAGTGAGTTGAGCGACACTACGCCGGACGAGAAGATTGGGAGGCGAGAGATAACCTGGCATCGAGTTGAGCAAGATATTTGTTGAAACAAGGAAACATCAGGATTCTTTTGTAAAATTGCCTGCATTGCAGATCGTCGTCAATCAGAATGCCGCCATCTCAAGGCAACCTCATTCGTGCAACTCCCATCAATTCAAGGTTGGTTCAAGGTAAAAAGCCGCATGTGCAAGAATCATTTGGCACTACTCCTGATCATATCCTGACATCCGTCCCCGACCATCAACCGTTTCAAGAAAGTAATCCATTTTGGAATTCACTAAAACTCAAGTCATTTTACTCTATTGTCCGGAGTTGTGGCTATAATACAAACATGAACATTGAAGACATCTAGTATGAAACCTCACGATCACTCTTGCAGTGCTCCCATCCGCGCTCGTGCTTCTTATACTAATCAACTTGCCGTCTCGCAAGTTCGTCTCCTTCCTCCTGATTCGACTCCTCGTTCACCTCATTCGACAACTCTTCTTCCTCCTTCGACTAATCCGACTCAATCGATTCCATCGACTTATTCTATTCCTCCCTGGTTGGTTTCAATTCTGAGCGTTCGTTAGCAGAAGTGACAGTTCCCGTGGTTGTATCACAAGTTCTTCTCGCGACTCCTCTTCCTCTTTAGACTTTTTCGACTCAAGGATGATTATTCCTTAGCAGAAAAGTCCTGCATAAAAAACCCGATTCCTTAGTAGAAATGCCCTGCCTAAGAAAACCCGATGTCGTGCTATTCCCGTGCAGAGAGATAGTACTGCTCAACTATTCCAACGTGACCTTTAAGCGCCCTTTAATCTTTGCCGCCATGTCGAGATACTGCATAGTTAGGATCAAAGGGGTTTTTGAAGGTCACGTTGGTATAGTTGAGCAGTACTATCTCTCTCAGTGCTTTCTTCTACATCAAATACTTGCAGTGCACCGATTAGCTTTCCTGTTCCTCGTCGCACTCCCGCTGCCGTCTCGCAAGTACACCTCTCATCTCCTCATCCTCCTTCTTCAACTCATTTGATTCGTTCTGTAGCTTCCTCGTCGAGGTTGGTTTATATTCTGTGTGTTCGTTAGCAAAAGTGAGCGTTCCCTTGCTTGCTTCGCGCGTTCTTCTTGCTCATCCATTTTCTCTTCCTCCTATGATCCCTTTCTTCCTAGAGTTGCTTTCAATTATGGGTTTCAATTATTAGTTTTTGACTATTACGAGATCTGCCCTAGTTCAAACTCAACAACGTGCAATTCCAGTGCCTTCATCCCCTCGAGACGAGGAGCGCCTGTCAGCACCAATCTCCTCCCTGGCGTCTCTTTTTCGCCCTCGAGTGGACGAATGTACGGAGCGATTCGGTAAGCGCGTGAAAGAGTCTTACTCTAATTTTATCGATTCACTCCTGAATACGTAGTGCCAATAAGAGAGACAGAATGATCAAGCAAATTGCAGCTTCAACTCATACAATCAAGCCGTGTCTTCTACTTCATCTTCATCTACATCAGTCCATGGCACTCCGTCTACTGCCACCACTGAGGCGTCTCCAGCGTCTCAGCAGTCTCCTCCTGCTGAATGATCCTTCGATCATTTATTCTTCTTCTTCGTTTCCTCTTCTTCTATCATTTCTTCTTCGAACTTGGTTGCTTGGTTGATTCTTTTTATGCATTGATTGGCTGCTCAACCCATGCTTCTTCTCTTTGTTGTCTCGTATTTGCCACTTCTTATCGTTTCTAATAGTCTTCGCGATGCATATACACCAATTCATGCCACCCCGTCTGATGACGCCGGAACTTCTGCTTCTCTTCCTCCTCACTATCAGTCTCTTCCTCCTCACTAACTTCTTCTGGCATTCTTTCTAGAGGATCGGAAAGATCCCAGACGAGCTTCATCCTTTCTAGCTTTTTTGATTCTTTTGATGTACTCTTTATCTGTTTTGACCATCCTTTTCTCGTTCGTGACTCTCGTATTTGGTTCTTTTTATCGTTTTTAATAGTTTCCTGTGTCTCCCGGTGCAAGTACAACATTCCCCCGTCTAATGATGCCGCAGCTCCCGTTTGTGCCAGTCTCTTCCTCCTCAGTAGCATTCTTCTGGCATTCTTCGTAGAGTATCCTAAGGACCCCAAATGACGGCTTGAGTTTCATTCTTTCTAGATTGCTTGATTTGTCTTATTCACTACTGAATTGCTCAACCCATACTTTATTTTATTCTCGCCTCTCGTATTTGCCACTTCTTATCGTTTTCAAGCTTCCCGTTGAGCTATCTTCTACAGTTAACTTGTTTTGTTCTCGCTCGTTCAATTGCTTCAGCTTACGTTGCGCTTCTCGTATGAATCATTTCACAATCTTTTCTGTGTTTCTTAAATTATGATGTAATGATTGTTATGTATACCTAATTATTGTTTCAATAAAGCTTGTTCCATGTGTTTTGACTTATTCTTCTGAGCAATAATTTATCTAAACACCATGTACATTCACAATTTAAAAAAAAAACAATAAATTAAATAATAACATTGTAGCCCGTTGAGCTATCTTCCGTTGAGCTAAAGTCAGTTCGTGATCAAGATTTCCACCATACTTCCAACTTGGCGCGGCACACCAGTGTTGCGCCTTCAATAAGCGCGCTTGGTGTGCTCTCCTCCCTTGGCGTTCTCTCTCTTCTCCTCCTGTCTGCACTCTCCCTCTTCTAAACACTCTCTCCTCCTGCTCTCTCCCGCCTCCTTCTCCTCTGACCTGCGCCTTCCCCTAGTTTCCCGCTCGTTTCTGTTGCACTGGCTAACATTCTTTGAGCTTTTCCTTTCCATTTCGCTATTCCCGTCTTCCATTCCTTCCGTTGTCCACTCACAAGGCCTGTTCTTTGAATCTCTCGAGTTTCCCGCGCGTTTTAAAATACTTTCACTTTGTTAATTACCACTTTGGAGCGTTTTGAGTGTTTTCAACTAAACAGGAACCTTTCTTGGTAGCCAAAGGGTACTGGTATGGATGGTTCTGGTATGGATAAAGCAGGTTTTTTTAAGGAATTTATCTATTTCATTCCTCATTCTTGAATGTTTGAATATATTCGAATCACTTGTACTTATCATTACGTCATTTAGTTTTCCTGCTCTATATGAAGAATTTGCTTTCAAATTGAGCGCTTTAGCCACTTCTGCTGTTGCCTGAGCCCATATTTCCCCCTATATCGTGCAGGGACAAGAGCGAGGAGCTTCTTCGAATGTGCGTATGCCTACTTTACTCTCACCCGGTAGGAATAGCTCTATGCTTCTCCTCCTCCTCTCCACCTCATATTACATCATTACTCCCCGTTCCTCTTCCTCCCCTTGGTATCATCTCTTCCACTTTATCTCTCGCGGTCTTTATCTTATACCGCAGAGTGTGTGACAAAGCAAGGAGAGCAAACTGACCCTCAGATTTACTCAGTGTTGCAATGCCAAGCCGCGGACACGCCAGACTGGATGAGGGCGGGAACGAGCTGTGGCTGATTGAGATGGTCTTAGACAAGATGGTGAGCACAAGTTCCTCCTTGTTTGTGCTAACTGCGGCATTCTCTGCTTTTTGATGAAAATATTAGTTAACGTGATGCCCAGTTTACGCTAGGGAACTTGGTGTGTAATCAGTACTGAAAGGATCAGAATGTAACTGCTAATGTAAGCAATGTCGATAATTCAAGGATAGTTCATTGTAATGGCCTCCAATTACAGATCGAACCGGACCAGACGGTCAAATACAAGATCAAGTGGAAGAATTACGGGCCACAGTGGAATTCGTGGCAGGAGATCGAAGACTTTGCTTCAGGACCTGAATGTGGACACATCGCGAATTATGAGCGGTTAGAGGTTTCACCAATATCTGATTATTGTGCGGGAGAGATGTGGTTGAGTAGGGAATATTCCCTATGGAGCGGTTGCTCGGGTAGAAATGAAAGATGGGCGCCAGAGAGAGATTGGGGGGAGTGTAGTCAGTCACTCACACTTACACTGTTGTACTCTCCGTTAGATAGAAGAGATTAGACATTCCGGACTGAACTAGACTTCAAAGCAGTCACTGGCCCAACGATGGGCTCTAATTGAAAGAGGAGGAGACCCCGCATTGAGTACGGGGTCACTTCCACTCTCAACTACCTTTTCGCAAGTATAGCAATGGTTCTATTAGCATGCCAAATTGAAACGTAATGAAAAGGGGAGAGTGAGAGCGCGTGGGGAAAAGTGAGAATGGGAATCTTTTGCAGAATTCAAGCCGGTCAACTCTCCAAGTGCGACAGACGGATCAAATGCGAGAAAGACGACGAGAAACACGTATGTTTTTCTTGGGCGCTTTCCTGTTTCTTTGACCCCACCTATTCCGATGGAGTATTATTTTCCTACTTTTCTCATTCTTACTTCTTACGCGTACAGAGAGAGTAAAAAAAGGAATGCTCTTTTCGACACCGAATTGAAAAGGAATTTTGCAAAGTTTTGGGACACAAAGTAGGTTTTAGGAAATCACAACAATAAAATTTTTTTATTGTGTCCGTCAGGAACCTCGTTCTTTTTACTTTTTAAAGTGGCGTTAAAAGTCGATTCCTTATATCTGAGGCACACTAGAGCACAAGACGTAAAAGGTGGGGAGAGAGAGAGGTATTAGAGGGGATATCCGCGAACAAGGGGCGAAGCCTCTCTCGCACGTGTATCCCTCCCTCCTCTCGCCCTCGCTCCCCTCTCCCGGCGCTTTAAACAGACCTCGGGGGTCATAGCTATAATTCCTGCCGATACCTGCCAGAAATGCTTTAGATTGTCCGAATCGGTCCAATTCCTTTTTCCCTGGTCAGGTTTTCTCTCGCCTCTGGGTTTTCTCCCATGCTTGTTGCAACCAAACAAAATGCTCTTTTTAATGCTGTATTCAACGAATACCTAACGAAACCATAAGATGTTGATCATTCCAGAGACTGGAGGTGATCAAGAGGGAGGAGAAGAATGCTGCGAAGAGAGAGAAGAAGAAGGCCAAGAGGGAGGGGCAGGCCACTCCTCGCTCTGCTGCCTCGCAACCAGCCGGGAGGAACGCGAAAGCGCGGTATGGCGCATCGTCGAAGCGCTCTGGAGGCCGAAGAGGAGGAGCTACGGCTGCCACTCCCCTTGCCGTGTCCACTCGTCGCATGCGATCGACAGGTGGAAGCAAGGCAGGAGGAGATGAAGAAGGTAGAGAGGCAGAGAAGAGGCGGAGGGAACCATCTGTTCAACCAGATCAAGCAGAGAAGAGCAATGATGATCCTATGGACGAAGAAGCACTCCCTCCTGCCAAGAAGAGGGCGAGAAGCAGCGACAGCCCTGACGCCACTTGTGACGAAGCTTCCGCGAGTGGAGCTCAGCCGACTGAGGATGAGCTCGCTGCGCCACCAGACGAACTCGCCGATGGTGCTCCTGTTCTGATTGGCGCTCCCAAGAGTGGAGATCTACCGGCCGAGAATGAGATCACTGATATGATCGGAGCTCCTTCAGTTGATACGGATCCGAAGAACCAGACCGATGATCCAGTGGAGACCGCCTCGTCTGATTCTACTGAGGACTCTCGAAGAGATCCCCAGGATGGGTCCGCCGATGCTTCAGCAGATGATTTGATCGATCCTCATCCAGTTTATTCGGATCCCAAGAGCCAGCCCGATGAAAGGGTGGAGACCACGTCATTTGATTCTAGCGAAGATACGAGGAGCGATCCCGCTGATGTTTCGAGAGGAGTCGAGAGTGATGAGATGTCGGAAGGAGATGAGAGTTCGGAAGCCCAAGGAAGAGTAGGAGTGAGTGGATCGAGGGATGGAGTGGATTCTCCTCATGAGGTATACATCCTTTCTTCGCTGTTAGAACATTATGTTGTACAGCCTTTGGTATGTGAAAAAAAATGTAATCTTTCCAGAGTGACTTTGGAGGAGGATCTGGTAGAACGAATGAGCAGTCGACATCTGCAATAGCACTCGCTGATTCAACGGGAGCCGCGGTGGGTCTTACATCAATAAGTAGTATCACCAAATATTCGTCGGATGTGCAGCTATAAGAGATGCACAAGGAATACATAAGAAGTTGAATGAAAAGATCATATTTTCAGGCAGCAATGGCATCTCAGTCAGGAAAGGCAGAACAGTCCATTTCCTTCCTCGGATCGACAGCGTTGAAGAAGTTCGAGGTTAGAGGCTTTACCCTTCTATCTTATGTATAGTACAGCAATGACGCTCCACTCATTATTCGATCTTGAGCTATCATCATTTATCATTATTGAGACAGATTCTCGACATAATCTTTCAAAAAATTGCAGACCACTACGCCACGCCAGAGTATGATCGCCCTTTCTCCATTTACTCCTGCTGCCAGCCGGTTGTCAATAGATGGGGAAGAAGAGGAGAAAGATAGAGAGAAGGACGCTGAGAGGAGAATGAAGGAGGAGAATGAAGAGAACATGGAATCGGAGCCCAATTCTGACGAGGAAGATGAAGAAGGCAAGGATGAGGACGGAAAAGAACCAGTTCAGTCGGAGGATGAAGAAGAAGAGATTGAGATGGAAGAGGAGAAGGTAGGGGCCGAGGAAGAAGAAGAAGAGTCTCAATCGGAGGCCAAGGAGGACAACGAGATTGAGGAGGGAACTGATCCCGCTCTGTCAGACCCTGAGGAGAAGGAAGAAATGGAGAATCAGATCGGAGATGATTATGTGGGGGATGAGAAGGAAGAGGAACTGAATCTATCCGAGGAGGCCAACGAGATCGGCGAGATTGAGGAGGACAACGAACCTGTTTTCTCGGAATCAGAGGAAGAAGGAGAGGAAGAGAATGAGGAAGAGGACGATATGGAGAAAGGAGGAGAAGACGGAGAGAAGAGGGACGAAGAGGAAGGCCCACGTGAATCCGAGAAGGAAGATACGGCAGGGGTAGACGAGACAACCATGGAAGGAGACAAGAATGAGGAGAAGGCGGATGCGGTGAGCCATTAACTTATTTCGATTGAGTCTTCTTCTATTCTTCAATGAAATAGTTTGTGTTATTCAGGGTGTCAGCAAAGAAGACTACCTCCCTCCGTCGCCCTTAGTAGCAGCAGACAGCCCAAGACAGCTCGTCATCGTTGATCCCCATGATGATGAAGTAAGTACCTTTCAAAAGCTGTTCGCGATATTTTCTCACTCTCTCCATGCATATCAGGCCGTCGGCAAAGAAGACTTTCCGGGTCCCTCTTTCCCACTAGTCCCAGACAGCTCCAGACAGCAGATAGGTCTCATCGAATATCCCGATAATGATGAAGTAAGCATTCCGTATCTTGCAGAATCTGTTCGCGATACTTTGTCACCTCTTCATGCAAAAAATGAACCTTTTAGGCCGACGGCAAAGTCAGCTTCCCTGCTCCCGCTTTCCCGGTAGCCGTAGACCCAGTCGTTGACCCGGAAGAAGATGATGATGAGGACATCGACGTCGTCGGATTCGACGACGATGAGGTGATCCTAGTAGACTTAGCTGTTTTATCTGACCGAACGCTGCCAATAATTCCCGTAAGATGAATTCAATTCAGGATACCACAGCTGATTTCTCTTACCTACTCTTAGCCGCAGCTCAAGCAGTCACCAATGAAGATGCTGCACTACGTGAGAGTTTTTTTGGTTGGGCGTGTTTTTTAGAAGCATCTTCTCAGCAACGCGAAATATTTTTGGTTTGTTGCATTGCAACCAACCGTTAATTAGTCAAGCAATAATCATCTTGAACTCAGCAGCCATCCGTTCTCCTCGCGATTCTCTCAGCACACTCGATTCCCCTCCATTCGACTGGGAGAACAATCTGGACGGTGGTACGCTGGCTCCTGCAAAGTGCTTCTGGAAGGTAAGATCTATGTTCGCTCAATTATTTGGCCTGATCGGACTCTAATCCAATCAGAGCGTAAGGAAAATGATCTTTCCAGAGAAGTGTTGGTCGATTCGTCAACCGGTACGAAGGACTCGAAGATCAGCTCCTTATTGCACCCCACTTTGGAGGTTAGTTGCTTCATTATTGATAATTGATTCTTCTGCTGAAGGTTGGGTGCTCTGAATTAGCTTCGTCAGCTGTCACTAACAGTACAGTCAGGGTTGTATTTCGCCTGTTACTCAATCCTTTCTTCAGAGACCTACAGGGAGAAGTACGTCACGCTGGCAGTATGCAGTGTGGTCGGAACTCACGGGCCTTGGGTTGGGGTGAGTACTACGCCAATTCTCCTCCCCTCCGCGAGGAGAAGAGAGTTCATCTGCCCGTCATTCTCGACTAGGCCAATACCTCTAGACTATTGCTTTAGGCAGAAAAAGCAATAATCAATCATGATGAGAGAGATGCGACGGAGAAGATCTCTGTCTTTCAGGTCCGAGCAATCGATGGCAAAGACAGGCACGTATCATGGTACATGTCCGACGACCCGGTCCTGTGGTTCCTCAAGTGAGTGCCAATAGCAAGATAGCAAAGTGATTCTCCTATCGCTGATGTATTCTGTTGGTGATGAGGGCAAGAATGCAGTTGGGTTTACTGAAGAAATAAGAATAAAAATTTGCATCTCAATACCTTCAGTGAGGACTTGCGCAAGAAGACTTCGGAACCGACCGATCGCGTTCTCACCGACAACTACAAGTAATTGTTTTCATATGCTTCTTTAAAATCGTTAAACTACATTGTTCACCCGATGACTGATTAGCTAACCGTTGAAATAGAAAGTTATCAACCTCTGCGTCCACTCTCAGAAGCACCAGTTAACAGCCGAATCCCGGAGACTACGCAGTATCCACTGAATCCATCAATTAATCCGAACTTACTCAGGAGAAGAGTGGATCGCGAAATGAGCAAGCACCCGAACGTGCCTGAATCCTGCTTCGAGAACCAACTTCCCGTCGACAGTCGACCCAAGAAGAACTACTTCGAGGTGGGGAATTTATAGTTGCTCCGCCGATTTGTTCTTGATCTACTTTCGTCATTCGTATTCCACGCAATTTCGAAGAACTGGCTAACCATATGAGCATACACCAAATGGGTCTCGCCTTTTCCCTCAATTTGAATGGGGGAGTGTGAGACCAAATAGACATGATGTATCCCATTTTCAGGTAGGCAACAAGCTCGAGGCATACGCAGAGTGCGGCGGGGACGGCTCTTTCTGGCCTGCGACAGTTGTTGGCGTGCAAGGAGGGGTTGGTTCAATATTTGCACATTTGTCGCTGCTATGGAGCGCAATACTCTGCATCATTTGTGAGATCAGTATCCTCCTGGGCCATAATGAATCGATTACTTGTTCAGACAGTCGTCATCCGCTTCGATCGCACCGCAGCTGCTGCACATCGCAAGGTGAGTGGCTTGGCATTGAAATGATCAAGACAATGCTTGCTAGAACGCCTTTCCCTGGCGAAGTCCTCTCGAATCTCTCCGTATACTAATCCCCTGGTTTCTTCTAAGGACTACTCCGCATGAATCTTCCAGAATACCCTGATTTTTAAAATGCCTTTCAGACTCTCCGATACGACGACCTCCGCCTGTTCCCGTGCGGATTCGCCGCCGCGATCGGTTGGAAGTGCGCATTCCCCACGACGGAAGAGCCGGCACCTTTGAAGGAGAAGGTGAATCAAGGTAAGTTGAGGAGGATCTGAAAATTAGGTACATTTTTTCCATAAAATCCATTTAGGCCCGAGCTTGCAAAAGTCCAATGATGCTCCTATCGATGTGACTCCCTCGGCTGATCGTGATGGTTAGTGGTAGGGTTGGCAATACGAGGTTAGCGACCTCGCAATAGAGTGGCTCTCGCTTGCGAGGGCGCAACGAGCGAGGAAGAGGGTTACAACCTCGCATCCGCATTGCGAGGTTGCATGCAAATGCTGCGAGAGGAAGAGAATGCTCTCTTCATTCCACATGCTCTCTCGCCTTCCTCTCTAACTTTGCGAGGGCGCATGGTCAATGCGAGGTTGCAACCCTCATTGTCCCATTGCAACCTCGCATAGCCGCATCCGTTTAGCCAACCCTGGTTAGTGGTTTACCCCGAAACTATTATAATATTCTTATGGCACCGCCTCGCTTTCTCCTTAAAAAATACCTTTCGTCAGGAAACAACACTGCCGATCTCTCAATGGGCGCACCATCAACCTCCACGGAGTCTCGAGAAGAGAAGAAGATCCTTCAAGAGAACCCTTCGGGAAAGAAGAGAGGTCGACCGTTGGGTTCGAAAAGTAGGCAATAATTAAGCCCTCTTTCATTTTTGAACCCAATTTATTTCGGAACTAAATCCTCAGCCACTTGTTATTGAAATGTATCATTATGCTCAATATTTCAGACAAGCCGAAAAAGGCTCGCGAAGATAAGGATGATGCCGCTATCTTTGATGAGAAAACTGAGAAACTCAAGGACAATTCTGAGAAACTCAAGGACAAGGTATGTAAGGTATACAATAACAGCTCAATTCATAATTTGTGTACAGCTACGTGCTTGTTATGAAAACAATGGCGGTTTGAGAATAATAAAATGGTTATGTTTGCAGTCTCTCGTCCCTCAATCGAGAAAGAAAAAAGTGAAGAGACCTGCGAAGGTAAGTTGCATTTTGTATGGGCATTTCACTGAGTATTGCATTGCAGATACCCTCCGACATCGCAAACAGCTCCCGCGTGAAAGAAGATAGGGAGAGACCGGTCAAGGTTCGTGTGCTTGCAGTTGTATTGTATCTAGGGTTCCCTTATTGGAAACGATTCCGGAATTCCAATAACGAGAATAACGCATTCTCTTTCCCTCATTCACTTTCCATTAACACTCCTCTCCCGGTGAGGTGATTTCCAATAGCTTATTGGAATTCCAATAAGGAAAACTCAATCATTTCGGAGAGAAGAGTGAGGGAAGAGCGGTACTGTATTTCCAATAGCTTATTGGAATTCCAATAAGAGATCATTTCCAATAGGCAACCGCCCTCATTTGAGCGCGCTATTGGAAATGGGAGGGGGAGAGAAACACTTTCCAATAACGAAAACTTTCCAATAAGGGAACCCTAATTGTATCCTACAAAATATCATTGCAAAATGCCATTGCAGATATCCTCCGACCTCACCTGCGGTTCCGACATGAATGGAGATGGGAAGAGACCGACCAAAGTGTGTGCTTTTGCAGTTACATTGTATCATTGGGTGATTCCCAAACGGAGTATGATTGCAGAAACGGGCTAGGAAAGCGTATAAGAAGCGGGACTTGCTCTACTTCTACCCCGCATGCGACTGGGGGCCCTACTTCGACTCATCTAGATGCAGGTAACTATTTTGATTTGAAGCACTTCGTTCAGAGCAGTCAATCTTTGCAGGAACTCGGAAAGAAAATTTGTATGCAATTCCAATCAGAAGAAGATTGAAAATGTGCTTCTCACTCTACTGAACTCTCTGATCACCACGGTAAATTACTCAATGTCAATCTATACCAAAGGTTCCATGATTGCTTAAACTTCGAGCGCAGTGTTTTCGTAAATTCATTCAAATTTTGAAAATTGCAGTTAGTGGAATGCTCCACAGATCTGGAGAAGCTGATGGAAATATTTCATCCGTATGAAGTAGACTCGCAATCGTCGTCAGCCATACCATTTGGTAAGATTTATGGGGTTTCATTGGGTATCATTTTGGGAAAAATGAATCAACAATGCATTTTTTTATGATTTTGACTACTCTACTTCATTCGATTGATTTCGGATGAGTTTGACAAGTTTTATTTGTTTATTTTCTATAAATTCTTAGCCTCTAACGCCATCTCCCACCCATTTGCAGTCGTCGCTTCTCGAACAATCTTTCTTCCTCCACCGACCGATTCAAGAATTATCAGCAAGATGATCAACAGTGTTTTCACCGATGTTCGTATTTATTTCTTAAAAGTTTACTTGAATGTGGAAGGTCTCAAATCGTAGCATGGCATACCTCTATATATTATCCTAGATCTTTTCGAATCAGTTATAGTTTATGTGGTGAATATAGTTTTAGATTATTAATTGAAATAAACAATTTTAGATGGGAATGTGCCCAAGTGCGATTGGATTCGGGTCCCGGCTCAAGTGCTCCAAATGTCGACCAATTGGGGTACGAATAGCATTTCGATTGCTCGAAAAGGAGCTCACTCTCGATTGTTTTCAGCCTTCACCGAAAGCGACGAGTCAGCCTCAGTCTGAAATCACTCTGAATCACGCACTCGATGATCACGTTTACCCGAGTATGATGGGTGGCAAAAGCAGGTACGCTGCGATTGAGTGGATAACTGGAACAACTTTATCGATAGAAAATGATAAATATCAAGAATTCTTGAATAAGGGATGCAGATTGGACCCGTTCTTACTTTATGCGATCTCTAATTATCTTCCATCCCTTACAGTGCTCCCGCTCGTCATCTGCTCGCATCTACTCCTTCACTACCATCTTTGCCAAGGTATAACTCCATTTTGGCTTTGTGGTAGTAGAACCTTCTGCAATTCAGGCGATCCTCCGCCATTGATGCGATATACAGGCCGAATCTCCTGTCTGACTTCAAGCTAGTCTCCAATCTCGGACTGTTAGGAAGGAAGCGGTAAGTGCAAATTTGAGTTATCCACGAAATAAACGAATGAGAACTTGTGGGCATTCAAAGATTGACTTCACATTGAAAAAATCATTCGTCAACAAATCGTGTAAACTTCAGCCCTTTCTTCGCGAATCGTCAAGCGCCTACTACTGCTCCCCTCCCTACTGCTCCCCCTCCTCCCTCTCCCCTCCCTCCTTCTCTCCCTACTGCTCCTTCCCCAGTCATCGCTGCAACTGCAACTGCGACAATTGGTGTTGGAGCTGCTATACAGATTCCCGTTCCTGCGACTCCTGTTGCTCAGCAGTCTCTGCCTCAATGAGCCTTCGATCATTATAGACACCGTAGTAACACTTGACGCACATGAGTTAGGCAACAGTTCAGTTCTTACCGGTTCCTACACGATATTTCGTTCTCTATCATCGGCTTCTTTGCCTCTTTTTTCTCCGTTTACGATCGAATTTTTACTTTCCGGTGAGCTTATTTCTGTTATTTATCTATTATTCCATTATCATGACTTCCTTTTTCTTTCACTCGCTCAAGCCGATTTTGTGCACACCTGCCCTATCAATTTCTTCTTCAGTCGGTTAATATTTTCCAGGTGCAATTGTGAAAGCTTTCATTATTTGATCGAATAAAACCAACAAAGTCGAATACATTTGCTGCATTTGCAGTTTTTTCCTAAATATTCGATCACGTGCAAATTCACTTTTATATAGAACAGATCAACAAAAACAATCGTCCTTACTTTCACTATTCATTTCGCTCATAGAAACGCTCATAGAGTACAAGTTCTCCTCTCCTTCATTTTTCTCCTCATTTCCTCCCCTCTTCTCCCCTCATACACGCCTTTTAATTCTCGCCTTTGAACAGCAAAGATTTTTCACGAAGAAGTGTGAATTATTCTGCTTATTCCTACTATTCCGAATCCCGCATAAAAATGTTTCGTCTTCTCTTCAGTTCCGCCTATTCAATGCACGGTTCCGAATTGGCTATATTCCAATACCAATCCAGACTCGTAGCATAGCACTTGAAATCTTGATCAATGAGTTAACAATCACGGTCACTGATACTCCACAATTCTTTATCAGGCAAATGTGGTGATTGGTTGGGGAGGGACCAATATGAAGTGCGTTCCCTCAGAGACGGAGTCGCTTCTCAACAGGAGCTCACTGCAAATATTTAAAACTAGTAAACAGTGAGACAACAAGACTTTCTCTCTACAGTACTACTAATACCCGGACCGTAATATCTGATCTTTAATCTCTCACCCATATAGCAGCGACTCATGTGGCATCGCGAGCACTGGCCGTTGTTGCACGTGCACGTGGGACCGCGACGCTCACGAACCGCGTCGCGCTTGCGGTTGCAGCCACTCACTGAAGGGAAGCGATCGATAATCACGTTGGAGGTACGGTAAGTGGGTACAGTAGATAGGCCGTTTGACCAGAAAGGTACGGTAATCTGCACCAGCTGTGTATGGTATCGAGCCAGGTAAGGTGCCGTAGGCATGAAATGGTGCGCGATCATTTCCCATTGACCAACCGAGTCAATCAATAATCAGGTTGGAGATACGGTAGAGATACGGTAGGTACAGGATACGGTACGCGCTTGCTCTAGTCAATCGATAATCCGACGTACCCGGTCTGCATCCATTTCCGCTGCATGACTTGCAGCTTTGTTTGTGCATGCAAGTGCACCTCTCGGAGAGGCGGAGAGGTACCTGCAATGATCGATTGTTGATCATTGATCCTTGATCCTTGATCCTTGATCCTTGATCTTTGATCCTTGATTCTTGATCTTTGATCTTTGATCTTTGATCTCTCACCTTCTCGCCAGCCTCTCTCTTCTCGACGGCTCCGTTGGTGTCGCGCTTCTTGCCGCCGCAAATTTGCACTGAACATGGATACTGTAGTTGTAGTAGACATGATACTGTAGATGCGAGGTACGGTAAGTCCGATACGGTACAGGATACGGTAGACATACGGGATACGGTAGGCCAGATATGTTAGATAACATGCGGTAGGCGGGATACGGTAGGTCGAATACGGTAGATGTGAGTATCAGTGAGTCAGATACTGTTCAGGATACGGTAGAGATCATACGGTAGGTCGAATACGATGGTTACGTTGTTCTCACCCTTCTCGCACACGCCGGTGTCAGGCCAGCACTTCTTGCAGGAAGCATGCCCGACTCCCGAGCAACCAGTGCACGTATACGTCCTTCCCTGCTGAAATCGAATGAAATTAGTCGCCCATCTTTGATCTCTGATCTTTGATCTTTGATCTTTGACCTCTCACCTCCTCGCCGGCTTCTCTCTTGTCAACGACGTAACAGGTCACTTCCTCACGCCTCTCTTCCTCAGTCAAATCGTCTGTAGAGGAACGATTGGCTACGAGAATACGGTAGTTCCGAGGGAACGACTGCGGTACGATGAGTTACGATACTTAGGCACGGTACAGTAAAGGGAGGGGTACTGTATCAGAGTCTTCGTACCGCAATTTCGCATGACTCCGGTTACATCGGCGAAGGCGATCCTGAAGGGATTACTGTATTGTCCGGTAGAATTGCATAGGTACTGTAGGTTCCCTGGGTACGGTAGGATCTCAGGGTCCAGGGATATCGACAGGGCATACAGGGGAGCGAGGGATTCTCACCCGATGAGCGCGAGTAGAGACAGAGTGAAGAGAATCTTCATGGCGACCGATCGATCGAACTGAGAGGAGGAGAGAGGAGGGAGGGGGTTATATAGGAGGAGGAGGGATATGCTAAGTGAGGGATTGGAATGGAGAGAGAGAAAGAATGAGAGAGGGTGAAATTAATAATAGTGAAGGATTAGCGATTAGATTTGGAAGTTGAAACACGATGCAAATCATGGCAGTTTCTTGTTAGATCGTGTGTCACAATACATAAAATACAATTCAATGATGATTCAGTTTAGCCGCTAGAAATCGCCATGATTTGTTGAACAAGGGCACGGGAGTCGATCTAGAAGAATCGGTTGAAGAATAAAGGTTGAGGGCTGCATTATTTCATCTTGAACACGAGGTGAATAGGAGATTGTATTGATATGCTGATAAGTTCATGCTCACATGGTTATAAGTATACGGAACTGTTGAAATGGGCACAGGAAGTTATGAGAAGGCAGGAATGGAGAAATTTACAAGAATTTCCCCTTCGATTGAGGGAAAACGTCTCACTATTTGTTGTTGACCGTTGTAGAGGATGTTGAAACGCGGAGTTTTCATATTCTCAACTGTATTTCAGGCTGTCATGGCTACGTGCATAAATTTGTTTGTTTTTCTCACACTCTTTCCACAAAATAGGATGATCCTCACTTTCAATATTGTTTTCAACCATTTGCATCCACTCATTCCCCTATAAATACCCCTCCTCTCCCCCTCTCCTCTTCATTCCCTCCCCTCTTCTCCCTCATTCTCGCCTTTGAATGGCCAAGTGGTTGGTCGGCGTGTTGTTTCTCACGTCATTTCTCGTAGGGGATGAAGTGAGTTTACCTCTTTTCGATGTTTACGGTACCCCAACCCGCGTCTACAGTACTCTGCGAGATACTGTAGACTACCGTAGTGCTCCATTGGGTATAGTACCCTACTGTACTCCTGATTACCGTAACCTTTACTACGTCAGGAGCTCCCGGACATCAAAGTTCTCTGCAGGAAGAAGGATGGCAACCATATCCCCGTGAATGGGTTCGTTTTGTGATCGATTACGATTTTAAATAAACCACTTCAAGAACTCATAAAATGTGGGGTCAGGGATCCCAATGCCCGAATTCGCCCTACACCTATTGGTCTGGGAAAAGTTCCTCCACTTCAGCCAACCCACTCGCAAGATCTCCGTTGCAAAGCGGGATACGACGACGACAAAAGTGACGATTGCATCCGTGGAATTTCGATTCCCATGCACAACGGAATACCGAAAGGAGTGCCCGGGAGTTGATAACATGTAAGTCATAAACTGGGCTGTAGTAGTCACGCTTCGAAATGAATGTAGTGTTCCAATATTTAATTTCCTACATCGGAACACCCTGTCGCAATGAAGAACCCGATAGCTTCGCATCAGAATGGTAGATATTCAGCCAATCAATAATTGGTTGCAGGTGCGCGGCCAGAAACAGTCCGTCGACCGTCGATGCACACGTCAGACAATTCCAAGGCGATCCAGTGAGTTGATTCTTGAGATTAGGGATGTCAGAATGACTCTCCTCTTTTTCCGCACTCTCTAACCGATCAAGCAGGCGAGAGAGTGCGTGAAATGAGGAGAGTCATTCTTCATTCTGACAACCCTACTTGAGATCTACTCTTGCGAAGGAAATATTCAATATCTTTGTGAGATCGATTACATTTCCAGGCTCTAACCAATGAATTCTGCTCGTTGGTCAACTACAATGAAATCAAATGCGAAGCGACTCAAACAGCTCTCGGATCACAACCAATGACTCAACAAGAGCAATGCAAGGTACTGGATGCCCAAAGATCAAAGACCAAAGATCAATGATCAAAGATCTAATACCTATTGCAGGGCGCCCCGGGCCCATGCCCCTCCTCTCCCACTCCACCTCCACCCACTACTCCCGCTCCACCCATCATTCCCTACATCACTCCAATCTCGCCGGAGAATCCGCCTCCCGAACCAGACTGGGACGAGCAAGCCATTGCTGAGTGAGTGAATAACTCAGCGCCAAGGAAGTCATTGACATTAGTGAGTTTATCTGTACGAGCAAGATCTTTTTTTCCAGAATCAAAGGACTTCGAGAATTTGAGCCACTTGAAGGTGGAGCTCCGGATTATGGACAACGGGTCCAACTGATGGATGCGAATGTTGTTTATCCCCGTTTTCTTGTTTGATAGCTTTTACTCAGTGCTATGGTCACCTACGAAAGTATCTACACGATTGTGAAATTCAAGTGAAAACATTAAGTGGAGGCGAGAAATTGTGCGTAGCTTGTGAGTTGCTTCAGCTTATTCTACAATTATTGATGACCGGTTTTCAGTCAGACCGAGACCCAAATGTGAAGGGAAACCACCCAAAGACGGAGAGGCTTGCGAGGAAGTGGTTGATAGTGTCGGTTCTTTATATTCTTCGTTTATTTAAAAAAAAATATTGCAGATGCTCGACTGTAGCGTAATATGCATGGGACTCCCTCCGAGATGTGTGCCCGAAACTGAAGTGACTAAGGACGGGAAAATACTGTGCATAATCGGTAACATAGTTATCTATATTTAATAAACAAATATGGAATTTTCAGACAGTTTGCAATCAAAACATGTCGGTCTCCTCGGTTCTCATCAATCGAAGCTTACTGATCAAAGCAAGGGAAAATCACAAAAGGATATTGCTCCACTGATCTATCGTAAGTTTGTGAATGAAGTTTGAGCAGTTGGAGCTGTTTTTTTTGCATAACTGAATTATCAAAAAAAAGAACTTGAACAGATAGGTCCAGAACCTCTGATCCAACAGAACACAACCTCCTACAATATGGGGTGGCCTTCAGAGATACCTTGACTCTTTCCAGATCCGCAGGAGGAAGCATACAAGGTGAAGCAAGTTGTCCTCGTCCTCCCAGTTGCTGCTCGAATAACGGAAGTGGTACGCATATTATAATTAACGTTGTTAAAAAATAAAATAATTTTAAATGATATATTTCAGAACGAGAAGGATCAAGCGATCAGTGTGATGCTGGTTGTCTATCTCACATGGTAATTTTTATTTAAAGTTCCCTTCCACGCCTACAAATTTTGCGTTGACGTGTTGACTTTCACGGCTCATATCTCGGCTTCCTGGGGAACAATTGACTTGTGATTTTGTATTCGTCTATTTGGCGTCCGAAACTTTGCTCATGCAAATTGACAAGTCGATTGGTCCACGGAGAAAAAATGCGGGAATTCAAATTGGGATTGTTAGGATCAGGTGTGGAGGGGAACTTTAATATTAAATTAAAATATATTGTCATAAAATGGGTAAATTAAAAAAAAATAAAACAGGACCGACCACCGTCTCGCTTGGAATCCCGATGATTTTGGAGGCATCAATACCCTTTTTATGAGCAGGTTTGCACACATTACAAATGAGTTTTACTCCAGCAATCTCATTCAGAGACTCGGTTTGGCGGCCACCAATCACTCCGTTAAACCTCATGTCTTTTTCGAACGACGATGCTGTCAAATCGAATGTTAAGGTACTAAAAATAAGACTTGAAATCAGCCTCATCTCACAAATGCCTAGGTTCAACATACCGGCATCGTTTCTGACACGACAGTTTGGAATTTTCGAATCGCCGTCAATATGAAATTCAAATCGTTTCCATTCGATACTCAAACTTTCTACGTATCACTCAAAACGTTTGCGGGTCTGAAACTAAAAGGCACTCGGTATATCCTGACTAGTACTGAGGTAAGGAAAAATGCAAATTCACACTCGAAAATGAGCTATTTGCAGTCAGAAAGTGAATGGCGAATCATGGAAGACTTTGAGAAGGTTCCCAGCGGTCCTGATGAGGTTTGGGGTCCATAAATGGTTGTTCTAATGAAACAACCATTACAGTTGACGTACAAAGTGGTTATCAAGCGGTATCCCTACTTCTGGATATATCTCATCATTGTTCCCTGCTTCATTCTTGGATTTCTCGTGATTGCTGCACTGACACTCGGAGCCGATTCAAATTCGATCGAAAATCTGGTTTGTTTTCACTTCAAAACATGATCAAAACATCAAAACAACTCAGGTAAACATCGGTCTCGCAGCCTCGGTTGCCTCTGCTGTTGTTGTATCTACGATGACGGACAATTTCCCCAAGACTGAGAACGTTCCGAGTCTAGGTAATTAACAGAATAAGTGTTTTAGTGATGAATTCGATTCAGCCACGTTCGTCCAAAACCAATTCTTCATAATCGTTGGGGTTCTGGTCACTTTGTCTATTAGGAAATCGATTAAGCCCAAGATAGACGCAGTATTGGAGGCATGGCAAAAGTGAGTTCAAGATTTTTGCTCATTTGTCTTCAAAATGAAAATTTTAGTCCACCCAATCGTCAAGCAAATCTCGAACAGCAAACACCACTAGTGAACGATGGCCAACTCACTAAGTTGCTGAAAAAGTAAGCAAATTCAATTTTATCAAAGATAATTTCTCAAATTCAGACAAGAAACCGCCGCCGAACAGCCAATGAAGACCAAAGTGCTCATATTCGTCGTGAAAATGGCCATGCATCGTCTCTTCGCATTCATCATCTTTGGATCGGCCTATGCTGCCTGCTTCGGTTTGTGTTTCTTTGCATTTACAACTGAAGTAGGACCTTTTTTTCTTGCAACGAAGAACAAGACAGCATGATGAAAGTGATGTCAGAACTATGTAGTTGTGAGAACCATGTAACCATGTAGTACCGTAACTCCAATACCGTACTCTTTTTACCGTAACTCCACTACCGTACTTCTCCTATCGAACCCTTCCGTAACTGCCCTACCGTATCCTTCTAACCGTAACTCCACAACCGGGCCCGTCCTATCATACCCTTCCTACCGTAACTCCACTACCGTGGTTCATTTACAGTAGCCTTGAATACCGTACTCCTTCTTACAGGCTACATGATGCGCCACACCGATCTTAATTTCGAAAAGAAGCAACAGGAAAATTGGCTATTCACCGATGCTGGAATTCAGCACAATTTCCTGTCCCCTCACAACGGCCAGTAAAGAATCGCCAGAGAAGGCATTCTTTCGAAATAATAAACAAATCGTGTATTTATTCGCCAGTAGTTGATCCATATCGAAAGTTGTAGAAACTCATTTATTTTCGTCATTGTAGTTGTTGCTTTCATGAGATGCTCTTGAATTAGGATGGTCTAGTCCGAAATGTCTCGTTAAGATGATAAAAACATTCAATCGTCTTCTCTTTACTTCTTCTTCTCCTCTCTTCCATTTTTCGCTCTGCTCAGAAGATCTCGGTTTCAATCTCGACAGAACGTGTTCGATTTGGTTTTTTGATCGAACTGAAAATCGAAAATAGGAGCTTTCACAAAGAATTTATTGAACGATTGTAAACAGTTTCTGATGAATATAACTCGTCAGATTAACTATCGTCTTCATCTAAAAATCTCATGTGATGAGGTTGAAAATCGTCAAATAAAAACGTCCCTAGAACAACAGAATTTTACTGATGTAATGAGTAAAGTAATCAAAAACTAACTTCGTATCAAACGGATGTGAAATAGATCTGCATCGGCAGAGATGAAACTAGTAATCTTTCTCACCCCCAATGCATGAAAATTGTAAAAAAATCAACTATACGCCTTATTCGTTTTCAATTCGCAAGCATGATCACTCCACCAAACTTTATCGGGCACAAATAAAATGTGGTGATTGGGGGGGAGGAGTGATCAATTGCCACCCTGGAGTCGCCTGCGGGGAGGTATCGATAATACGGTTACGGTAGATGGACACGGTAGTCAAACACTGCAGTCACGTCACTGCAGAAGAAACCCCTGAACGTAAAGGTACGGTAGATGGGTATAGTAGATGGGTACGGTACATATATGTTCATATATGAATACAGTAGTCAGGGTGTGTGAAATCATCGCTACAGACGATTATGGGTACGGTATCATAGACACGATACTCCGTCCTTTCCTCCTTATCAATCAAAAATCAATAGATAATCAGATTGAGAACGAGAAGATGGGCGCGGTAGATGGATAGAGTAGATGGGCACGGTGGATGGGTACGGTAGATGGGTACGGTAGATGGGTACGGTAGATGGGTATGGTAGATGGGTACGGTGCCCCATGCCCTGAGTGACCTACCCTCGTCGCAGTCGCCACTGATGCAATATCTCCTCGCTTCGTAATATCCACAATCACACGTTATATCGTACTCAGTATCGTCAATGAAATCGATCTATATGGAATGATCGTTGATCTTCGATCTGCTTCGCGAGTGCATATGCACGGTTTCTTATGGTTAATCTTTGATCTTTGCTCTCTCACCTTCTCGCTAGCTTCTCTCTTCCAGGAGGTATCTGCTATTGCAGAAAGGATTGCCGATGTGCATAATTACAACGTGAAATGTAGGTGATGATCCGTAGAAGATTACTGTAGGTATATATCGTGGATATTTTGATGTATAAGGGAAAGCTCAACTTTATTTAAACTCATTGCTCTTCAGCTTATAATAGAGGTGGAAAGAAAATAGAATTTAAAATTTGAATTATCGACACACGGTAAAAAAGATGACAGGAAGAACCAAAAAAATTCAAATTCAAATCAGGGTACGGTATTCGACAGACTATCGATATCTCCTTTCGAATTGTTTGTGCGGTTTCGTTCGGTGCTTTGTTGTTCGTTTCTAATTATTTTTTTTAGCTTTCACAGCATTGTGATATAACACAGGTCTCCTGTAAAAACGTAGGAACAAGTGCGACAGTAAAAAAATGTTTGGCCTTTGATTCCGCTGAAAGTACTTTAACTAGGTATAATGAGGCCAATGAGAACACTCATTCACTTTGTTTCTCAAAATTTGCATATCTACGTGAGTTTTTGACTTAAAACTTCGAAAGGCTGAATCTCGCTTCGTTTTTGACCTACCGTGTTCTAGTTTGGTGCAATCGATTCGTATTGTCCGTGCCTTCATTTCACTTCTCAGTGATCACATGAAAAAAACGCCATCTTTCATGCGTAAATTCCTAAAAACTGTTCTTGTGCATACATTATGCAAATTATCTCGAAATTTTCTCGTTGTGATCACGAATTTTATTGGTCAATCTGATTCCCTATCACTCTAGTAAGGTTCCCTAGTACTTCATATCCCATAAATGTTATTGCCCGATAGCGATCTCTTGACGCTATTTTTGGAACTTTGAGCGTATTTTTTGCGCTGAAAAATAGCGTCAAGAGATCACTATCGGGCGATCAGAGTTGGAGACAGTGATGTACCAGGGAACCTCACTTGTACGATGGGAAACCGATATAGGTAATAAAAATCCTGATCACAAGTAGAAAATCATGAGATCTCTTGACGCTATTTTTCAGCGCAAAAAATTCGCTCAAAGTTCCAAAAATAGCGTCAAGAGATCGCTATCGGGCGGTAACATTTACGGGATATGAAGTACTAGGGAACCTCACTAGAGTGATGGAGAATCAGATTGACCAATAAAATTCGTGATCACAACGAGAAAATTTCGAGATAATTTGCATAATGTATGCACAAAAACAGTTTTTCAGAATTTACGCATGAAAGATGGCGCTTTTTCATGTGATCACTGAGAAGTGAAATGAAGGCACGGACAATACGAATCGATTGCACCAAACTAGAACTCGGTATGTCAAAAACGAAGCGAGATTCAGCCTTTCGAAGTTTTAAGTCAAAAACTCACGTAGATATGCAAATTTTGAGAAACAAAGTGAATGAGTGTTCTCATTGGCCTCATTATACCTAGTCAAAGTACTTTCAGCGGAATCAAAGGCCAAACATTTTTTACTGTCGCAAAAGCCTTTGATTTTCCTACGTTTTTACAGGAGACCCGTGATAAGAGCCCGTTTGCGTATTATAATATTTGCGTATTTGCGTTATGCGTATTTGCGTATTATAATAACGTTGGAACGGCGCTTTTCCCTGTTAGTACTAGCATACTTGACACTTCTATAGAGCTCGCATTCACTCTCCTCTCCCTATCTTTCTCTACCCTCTCTCTCTCTCTCTCTCTCTCGCCTTGGCAGTGCGGATGTCTCAGTCTATTTCGCTTCATTACATTTTTATCTCCTCCCACTCCCTTTCTCTTTGAACCTCGAGCACGGTATCAAATTGTTGTTGATGCAGCATAAAATTATTTCTGATTGTCTCTCCCTCCTTTTGTTTCCCAGTTTCTTACCAATCTTCTCTCTGTACGTTACTTACCTTTGTTTCTGTCAATGCGAGTAGGCGTGTTTTATTGACTACGCCACAGTGTTTCGCTCCCTCTTTCTTTTCTCGTCTTCCCCAATAAACAACACGCACACTTTCTCTCCCCTCATCCCCCCATCACTGCTCTATATTTATTGATCTGCAACTCGATTACTGTTTTGTCTCTTTTCTCGCTAAGTAGACGGTAAATGTGCATTGACCTAGCTAGATCTTGTATTGTCGATCGTTTTTGCTTCCGTACATAATCATTCGCGATTTTGAATTTGATTATTGGATTTTTGAACACATTGTCACCTTTAATCTATTGCTTCTCAGGAAAGACAAACTACGCGAGATCGAGATGGACTCCACCTTGCCCATTCACATGCCGGGCGCGTGTTTCGAATCGTTGAAGAAGCCTAGAGAGGCATACAAACAGGGTGAGCAACGGTCAAAGCAGGAAAGCATAATTGTTCATGTTGTATCTTTCCTAAGAACCTTTGTTCACGAAGCAACAATCTTGAACAATCTCCCTCATTTCCTCGCTCACCCAGGTGACCGCTCGATCTACTCCGGGGATTTTGAATTGGAATTGATTAATTCTATTACGAATTTGGTCAAACTGGTGGTAATTAATTAATTAATCAGTATTCGATTAATAAATAATTAATTAATTAAGGTTGCTGGCGTCGATGCAATCATCGACGACGACGACGAAATCGCCGTACTCTTCCTCGTCAGGAAAGTGAGTGATTTCTTTGTTCATTAATTATTTTCACTCTGAAGCTCAACTTTTGTTAGTTTGCTTTTCTATGCATCAGTCAAGTTATGATACACAGTTTGATGCTCATTGCGATTTCGACCATATAAATTCTTTGCAGTGTGCGGATCACGATTCACGGGCCGATTTCAAGAAGTGATTGTTTTGCTCTCTCTTGTTTTCGTCTATCGACTTCTGATCGGCAAGCTGAGTTTCATTTTATTAACTTGAAACATACGAGTGTTTTAAACGGACACAGCCATCTGGAAGTGCATTGAAAAAAGGTAGACGGGAACATCGCC
Organism: Pristionchus japonicus; assembly: GCA_900490845.1. NCBI lineage: Eukaryota > Metazoa > Nematoda > Chromadorea > Rhabditida > Neodiplogasteridae > Pristionchus > Pristionchus japonicus. The sequence goes on along the minus strand of LS489038.1, from coordinate 22,924 downwards.
CTGGTTGGACGATAAATTTTCTTGGATAGGGATCAGGGACCAGAAAATCGAGTGTTCTTTAGACAGGCTCATGCCCCGATTGGGCGTGCCCTCGCACACCCCGATGGGTGGAGCAATTGAAAAACCAGAAAATCGAGTGTTCTTTAGACAGGCTCATGCCCCGATTGGGCGTGCCCTCGCACACCCCGATGGGTGGAGCAATTGAAAAACCAGAAAATCGAGTGTTCTTCAGACAGGATCGTGCCCCGATTGGGCGTGCCCTCGCACACCCCGATGGGTGGAGCAATTAAAAAACCAGAAAATGGAGTGTTCTTTAGACAGGCTCATGCCCCGATTGGGCGTGCCCTCGCACACCCCGAAGAGTGGAGCAATTGAAAAACCAGAAAATGGAGTGTTCTTTAGACAGGCTCATGCCCCGATTGGGCGTGCCCTCGCACACCCCGAAGAGTGGAGCAATTGAAAAACCAGAAAATGGAGTGTTCTTTAGA
>LS489020.1:1193421-1223907 GCA_900490845.1 Pristionchus japonicus | reverse complement strand
CTTGATCTACAATCAATCGATAATTGCGGACCCACCGCAGTGATTAATGTACAAATGCCCTGAGGAGGCGAGCAAAAGATCAAAGATCAAAGATCAAAGATCACGGGTCGAGGGAAAAAAACATGCAAAAAAAGATCAAAGGATGCCGCCTTGGAGGACCTGTCAATCAAATATGCGTGTGTGTTTATTCATATCTACTGACGTTTGTTCTCCGGAGGCGCCTACCGCGGGCTGGGGCACGTTACGCTCGCGACTCAATCTCTAATTGTCAAAGGTCATAGCAAGGATATATAAAACAATATTACTGACTATTGGCTCAATCCCCTCAAGGGATTAATTATCCGTAACTTGTTTTCTCTGTTATTTCCCAACTGGTTCAAGTCTCGATCATTAGTATGCTTCACATCCCCGTATATGTTCACAAGGAAATATTCAAGAAAATTTTCTAAAAGTACACTAACAATTGAGTATTTCCTCCGCACTACGGCTGTTGTATCCGTATTTGCCAATGGATTGCTTCTCCTTCTACTTTCTCAACGATCAAGCTCCTCCCTGGGAAACTACAGATATTTTATTCGATCTTTCGCGGTTGCTGATATTCTCATTTCGCTGTTCCATGTTTGGTACATCCCTGTGAGTAACATTGAGTAGCACTGATTCATAAAGTCTTCTTTGCTCAGATGTTCATTTTGGGTGACTACGGATGCATGTGGTTCGGGTATGGAACTCTTCTCAAAAAGAATTCTTTCGGACTTGACACGAACATAATGTACTCTGTGACTTTCTACTTTCCGTTTTGTCTATTGTGTCTGCATTTCATTTATCGCTACTTCTCCATGTCAAGGTGAATCGTGATAGGAACATGTGCTAAACCTCGTTTAATCATGCTCACAGGCCAACTCTGGTCAAGGAGCGTTTTGTTGTCTTCATTTCGGCGTGCATTGCATACACTACTGTCTAAGCTGCAATTTTTTCGTTTCTGTCTACTGTTGGGTAGCAGTAAAATGTTTGTCCCTTGGCATGAGACAATTTTCTTTAGGCGCAGCAGAGGCGTTCCTTTCCGATTTCGAAGCTTTCTAGCTCCATATGGAATCGGGAACTGGAGTGATGAGTTGAATGTTGCCGCAGTGCGGATTATGGTATGGAGCCAAAGTATGTCTATACCGCTTCGCAACACTTGGGAAACTACTAGAAAAAAGCAGAAATTGATGCGATATTTCAGGATGACGACTACCAATTCGATGTGGCCATTGCAGCCCCTGTGGCAATTTCCTTGTGGCAATGGCCGTGTTCAGTCACACCGTAATCGTTTCCCTTGTCTGCATTGCCAAGATTTCGACTGCATTCAGAAGCGTGTAAGTGAACGTCTTGGCACTTGTGCGAGTTCCCCGATAGAATGGATGTGTTTCACTCATTCTATAATTTGCATTGCCCTAAGCAGGGTTGTCGGGGTGGATGGTGCTTAGACACTCTTCCGGTGTACTCCACAAGTACCAAAGTCTTTACAATACGATACACTTTGTGGTCATTCTAACAGAATCAACATCCGTGTCCGACGGATGCTCATTCAGTTGTTTCGCGCCCTGCTTATCCAGGTTGCTTTCTTTTTGTCCAATTTTGCTTACTTCCCCTGCCCAGTTCACAGTCCCTGTTATCTTCTCCATGATCCCCGTCAGCTCGATATTTATGCTGCCTGCGACCGGCATACAGCTGGGAGAGCTAGGCAACATTTTCGGCTTGCTCTCTTCTGTTTTCCCTGCCCTCGACCCGATTCTCATCATATTCTCAATCGGCAGGTTCGATGCATCATGTTATCCTAGCTGGGCTTTATGACAATGTAATTCTAGCTTCCGCCAAGCACTCGAGCGGTGGATGTGCGCGTTCTCCGAGAAGAGAGCGAGAAGGAATGAGCGGAATGCCCAAGAGAGATCGATCGCGAGGAATATGGTGTAGAATATTCCGATATTCCGATATTTGTGACCTAACTTGTACAATATCTTTTTGAGCAAAAGGAGAAAGAATTGTCATGAACCTTTACAATTTCACAATTTATGTGCATCACTATTGTGTGGATACAAGTTGGTTCTGAGTGGTTGAATGCGTGAAGGCAGACAGCCCGGCAACAGCGCTTGACGAGTTCGCTTTTCTGACAGTGAAACACGTAGCAATTTTTCTGCAAAGCTTTGCTGTCTTCATAATTTTTGAGTTTCAATCATACTTTCGGTAAGGCGTGACAATGAACAAATTTGCGATGGGCGGACACACGTTTTGGAGATTACAAAGCTGAAAATTCTTGTTTGATGATAATGTTGGAAGGGGAATACCGGTATAGCTAGAATTGAGGTATTCCTTAGCCAGGGAAGTTCCATGAAATCGATAAGGAGAAACACAGAACCAACGAAGAATCCAGCAACAAGCACCAGTTGCCAGTTGAGAACCTTTTCCTTTTTTTTTGACAAACATACAATTGAATACTTACTCTCACTAAGATTTTATGCAATTGTTGAGATGATAAGCTCATATTAGCCTGAAATTGACAGAATCGTCAACGAGTAATTTCCTTTGACACACCTGTAGATCACAGGACTTTCGAAGAGTGATGTGCCGAATGAATATGGAGAGTATGAAGGGAACAACTGAGGAAAGACTTGTGTTGAGGAGAAGAAATAGACCATCGAAGGCGTTTATGTGAATAACTCCTGAGTCAGTAGCTGATTTTGTCCAAGTCTCAATGGAATGCTTACCAAGAACGTCAGGCGCACTCAAATGATTTTCTCTGTAGGCGTGAATCTGAGACGTTCGTTCCAGCCCCATCAACATTGATCGGTAAAACAGAAAAGCGAGTGGGATATTCGACAGAACGATTGCGGGGATCGATATTAGCCGCAACTGTGTGCATCATTGGAACTTGAACTGAGCCCTCGCAAACCTTTCTCAACCACATCTCCGACTGTTGTTGCAATGAACAATATCGATAGTAGAACGAAAAGCACATCATCATCACAGAGGTTGAGTACATTTCGCATTGCATTCCTGAATAGTTTGCAAAGGCCTTCATCGTTGAGTTTCGTACCGAAGAGTAGTACGCATGCTTTTGGGCCATATGTAGTACAGGGTCCATAGTGCTCGACAACACAGGACCAATCGAACACTACCTCTCTGAAGAGCATCTTCTCTAATTTCCCGGACGAATAGAAATGTTTTCGATAGGAAAGATATTGAAGTAAGCAAAAGTGTCACAACAAACTTACTTTGCAGATGTTCCCATCAACGCAAGCAGTCCGATAGAATCACAAACCGCTGAGGCCAACAAAAGTTGCGAATAACCGGCGAGGTACGCAGGAGTGCTATAAAACACAATCACGTTTTACCCTTTGAGAAATAAGCAAACCATTGCGTAATCATAACAATCAGGATAAAGTTTGCAGCAATCCCAGTGATTCCGAGGAGATATGTTGAGAAAGACACGAAAACATCTGCCATCTGTCAGTCGTTTTATCTCTAATGATGATATTTTTCATACTTTGCGTTCACTATTATATTTTTCCTTCATTTCTGAAGCTCTGAAGCTATATTTTCGTTTTTCTAAAATCTCTTGAGAGTTATGTAGCTTCGAGATCACTGGCGAAAAAAGGCTAATGGTTGACCATAATACAAATCATCGTTCATTTTTTCATAACACTCCGGGGCAGTAAGTATGCTCTTTTTTTATACAAAAAGATAGCATATTATAGATGCAAAGTATTCTCAACACACAAATAGTTTGTTGCTAATTTTCCGATATCGAGGTCACTTGAAGTGTAAGAAACTGAGAAAAGGACAATGTGAGTGAAAAAAGGAGAGAAGGGCACGCCGGGTGAATGAATGGGAGACAACGCAAAGCAAGGGACGATGCGTTTATCGAAATATTGTATGAGATGCGTGGCGAATGAAGTAATGCTAAGCAAATAGTGTCATTATTCTGCAAGAGACGCACACACGGAGATAATTCGACCGTTATGGAATCTTGATCCGCTGTTCATTATTTACAATGGCGTCATTCAGTAATTATGCCGGGGTCAGTGTTGCTAACTAGCTCACTTGAAACAGAGAGGAAATAGAGAAATAGTAGAGATGATTTGTGATGAATATGGCATAGCCAAGCTCGACTGCTCTGCAACTGCTCGGCGTGGTTGGAGCTGACAATTAAATTCTTCTCTCTCATTGAGGCGCTCGCTCGCGAACGATCGAAACGCACGAAAGAGAGATCGCCTCACGCACAGGTATCACTATCACAAGTTCTATCTCTCGAATGAGTGCGGCCGAGCATTTTTTTCACACCAGAGTAATTTTTTTTATTTGATGAGTATATATTTTCGTAATTATCTTATCTCTAGAGAGTTATATCATTTTGTTCGAAAACGGCTGACTATTATACAAAACTTTCGTCGTTTTTTTCGTATTTCTCCGGGGGGAAATTTTATCGTCGGTTACAGTTGTCTACCCCGACGCAACATCGTATTCTCTATTCGGGCGTGTTTGCATTTTTTTTGTTGAAAAATGATGGAAATTTGAAGTTTGCTCGATTAACTGGTATGCCTTTTTGGTAGACCATTGGTATCCATACGATAGTCGCTGTTCGAAATATACGCGATTAATGGACGACATCATCAAATCAGGTGTTCAAGATCACGTACATGTCTCCATTACAGATGATGGGTGTGTCAAAAGAGTGTGAAATGAATTAATAATATCAGAAGAGAATACATGAATAACAGCCCCACCTGGAAGTAGATTGTTTTTTCTAAGGATTCTAGGTAACCGGTGAAAGTGCCGATTTATATTCTCTGAACAGGCTTCGATCCCATTTCATAACGCAAATCTTAGAAAAACTCTCAAAAAGTAGTTTCGAACCTCCACACAAAATGTTTACCATTTGATACCGTTTACTATGTTGGAAACAACCGATGAAGATATGCAAATCTTGTGATGACTTTATGCTGTGTTTTGATAGTTTCGTGACTTCAGGAGAAGCGAGACTATCAAAACAAACACATCCCAAGGTATTCAACCTCTCATTGTGAATTCGTATTACATGATTCTACTCAGTTTGCTACATCCAAACAAGCATAGGCTACATTCACAACTACGGGAGTAGGGAAATTTAGACCATCGGATTGTATCAATTTGATCGTTAACTCCGATTATCTTTCACTTGGATCTCTGGTTTTGTCAGCAAAACGCTTTCGGAACAAGACAGGTACGAGGGGTCCCTGACCATTAACGCGTTCGAGGCCTTGCACACCAATGTATCGTTTTTCATCACCCTACTTTGTATGCACCGGTGGTCACAGGTAATCATAGCTGTCTAATATCATTTTCGACGCAGCGTAAATGCTATAAAATCGCTAACAAGATCGCGAAAGGTTACCGATCTTGTGATGTGTCTGAATATTCTGGGCTTCAGACAGTGATGGTTCTCCTTCTGTTCAATACTATCAGTTACTCGATGGGAATAATTGGCATTGCTCTCAATGCCATTCTCATCCAAGCCATTCGGAAACAGTCTGTTTTTATGTCTTTGTTCAACTTTTCTTAAATCTCTAGAACTCCGGCCGCTTTACGTGTTTACGCCACAATCTTTCGTACATCTGCATACGTTGATTGCGTTTGTCTACTGACGATGATGTTCACGACAGCAAGGTTAATTATTCATTTTAATCCGAAGATGCACATTCTCTTTCCGTATAGGGAAGTTATCTTCCAAGGGTCGTGCATTTTGGAATTTTATGGTGCTTGCTCTATGATAAGCGAGGAAATCTGCTGGTTTGCAGTCGGTTGGCTTTTTACGTTCTACATTTTGCTTGTACTACTTTTGGTATCGGGATTTCCGTGCAAGACAGGTGCCCTATGTCTGAAACCTGACAAAAATCCTTGTAGAGATCGTTTCAGGCTGGCAGGTGTACTTCTATTGCACAACGTACACTCTTCTCTGTCTGTCCTTTGCATATCGATTGTATGCTCTCGAAAATTCGACTAGCGAGAAGGTGTCGTTTCTTACTAGAAATATGCTAAACTTGGTAGAACAAATTTCAGAAAGTGTGCTGGCTAATATTTGGCTGCATGCTATTGAACGTTCACGAGATTCCAACTTGGTTCTACAGTTTGTCTTTTGGATGGAGACAACAAGCATTTCTCCAAGACTACAAATATCAACGAGTGGCTACCGTCACTAAGTTTATTCGACGCCTGTTATCGCATTTCATACACTGTTTACAGGCGTGATGTACACTCCTGACCTCTTCAGTCTGTTCAGCGTCACATTTAGCATGTTTACCGCCCTAGTCTGTTTCGTCACCATTCTTCTGCTACGGAGTCGAACGATAGCTCGATTCACGCAGTTTCAGGTATTCTCCAAATATTTAGATTTTACACATTCTCTAAATCCAGACGAAATGGAGTTCGCCCGCGAAAGAGAGAAGATGCTAAACGACGTTGAGAATGCTGTTATATTCGAATATTTTATTTTATTTTAAGGCCCTAAATGTGCAGTTAGTCGCATCATCTTGTTGGATGATAGGAGGCACACTGTTCACCATCAACATGTTTTTCGAAAGCTGTAGCCCGAATTTCGCTCACTACACGCCATCCGTGAGACGTAGCCCAGGTGTGGTTATTACTACCAATTTTCAGATCATAAATCTGCAGAATGTAGTTACTCCACTGACGAATCTGTACATTATTACGCCGTACAGGAGGTATCCTTTTCAGTCTGATTATTGAAAAATATAATAATATAATAATAATTTAAATTATTTAAGATTCGTAACCCAGTTCTTTTGGAGGCAAGTGAGCTCAATAAACGATCAGACAACAGTTATTACGATTCAAAATGTGAAATGATTTGGTAGTGCAAGAAGCTTCGCGACAGTGCATGAATGACTTCATGAATATGACCGAACGACTTCATTGATCCAAGCCGAAACTCGCTGTTATCAGTTATTACGATAAAAAAGGAATGGAAAATATATACTAACTAATCATTTACGATTCATCAATATTTGTCATTGAAACCAAGTTGTTGAAATCTCCGCCGGTCAATCCAAAGCTGTCAATGCGAATGAAGCACTGTTTGTATCGAAGTCTCAAATCGTTTTCATCATCTGTAGGACCTCGGATGAATTCAAACTGCAAAACACGTTTTACCTCAAGCAGAAGTCACATTTCACAAACCTCTCCAAATAAATCGCCAGACTTGAGCGATTCGGTAAATCCCTCATTTTTCAGCCAGTTCGCTACCATTGTGGAGTTCAAACACAAACGTGCGATTCGATCACGCGTTTCAGTGGAAACAATCTACAGTAACCTTCTTGGTTTCAACAACGTAAATTTGGATACCTTCATAACTTGCTTCATCTCGTTCCACGTAATTGCGATTGATGCATAGTAAAAATGGACGTGTCTGTGCGCTTTTACTAGCTGGAGAAACAGATTCGCAGAAATCTGAAGAGAGTTGTGGTTGTGAATATCATGTTTAATTCTGTCACCTGCATTCTATTGACAACGTGCATTTCATACATTGCAGGAAGCGTTAAAAGGAATTCAGTATTTGGAAGATATTGAAGATAGGCAATAAGGTCGCTTTGAGAGAACATCGATATCAGCTGTAGCGATCTAAATCATGATTTCGAAAAAGAAACATGGGTTGAGATCTTCTCGCACCTGTTCAACTGCTTTTCGGTATTTACGTGCAACCGGATTATTCCAATTTTGAATTGATCGACCAGGCGTAGGAGTGAATTCATGGATAAAGAATCAGATGCGAGCTGAAAAGCCCCCGTTTTCTGATGATGCCTAGAACCAGCTCAATAGTAAATGTTCACAAAAGGCTCAGAACGTGCAGTGGAATTCGTACCTTGCACCCGAATTTCGCGAACGTGATTCCACTGAAGAGACGACTTCGCAGGCGTTGAAGCCGCTTAACCTTCTCGTCCGAAAGAGAGTCACACTCGAACATGTCTTCTCCAAAACAAATAGTCAGCTGTATTGACATGGACCTTTTCTAATTTGTTCAGACGTTAAATCACCTTATCCCGAAGAATTTCACCACTGTCAGAATACGAGTGCATAGATCCATTCTCATACCAGCCCGCGTGTGTATCAGCAACAAGCTGCTCAAGAGCTCTGCGAAAAACGAAATTTGCCTAATGCAAACTAGGATTGACAATAAATGGCTCTTCGCACTCCGCACACTTTCTTCCCCCCGCCCCTTTTAACCGGAAGTGTGTGAAGTGACGACAGCCTTTCTTACGAAGCCATTTCTAATGCACACTGGTGACTAACTTGCAAGTGAGCCGTAGATTCATCCGATCCTTGATCGTAATCTTCCTCATCAACTGACGGATAACGACATCGGGAAGCGAGAGAATGTCCATGAAACCTGGCTGAGAATGAGAGTAACACGAGGAAAACTAGCGACGAGAGCGCTTCAAATGGAGAGAGAAGAGAGAGAGAGAGAGAGAGAGAGAGAGAGAGAGAGAGAGAGAGAGAAAGAAAGATAAACGTGCGAGCAACGCGCGGTTGTTTGTGTGACCGCGATGAGTCATGCAGTATTGCAAAATGCGTTGAGCTCGTAATAATGCAACTCACCTACGACGATCACCTGTCACATGTCAAACCCGTTACGAATTTTTTTGTAGACATTTGAACAGATTTAAGAAAATTGCAGCAACATCAAAAGTGAAATCGAAATTTGATGTCGCATTTCAGTAACCAGGGAAATATTTTTTTCGTATTGACAACCTTTCAATAAAGACAACGATTAAGCAACTTTATGAAATATCGTATTATGCTAGGATGAACTCGGATGCACGAGTACTGACGTCATCGAATGAGTAATCGTTCACCTGTTGTTATGCAAATATTATCGAATACTAATCCTGTCCATCAGCTCAGCCATTTGATAAGGTCACCGTACGAACAGATATGATTACTATCGCATTCACAGAATAGTATTCTGAGATGAGTTTTGTCATGCTCAATGTTATCTGCTGCGTTATTGCAATGAGCGGCATCGTCTTCAACACGATTCTTATCCAAGCAATTCGGAAAAGGTTCATTTATGTAGCCATTTTATAATGTTCTGTCTCATCTAGTACACCAGAAGCTCTTCGTATTTACGTTAGAATCTTTCGCGTTTCGGCCTACGTTGATTGCGCTTGTTTGATGGCGATGATGATTACCACTACCAAGTCGGTCTTCGCGACTTCTCGCAAGAAGTCTTTCTGCGTTCAGGGAAGTGGTATTCAAGGGATCGTGCATCATGGAATTTCACGGTGTTTGTTCCCTGATAAGTGAACAGTTCTGCTGGATTGCTTTCGGTTCGAATATATTAACTTTGAAAAATTGCTGATCTTTTCAGGTTGCCAGGTGTATTTGTACTGTACTACTGACGTTCTTCTTTGTCTTTCATTCGCTTTCCGATACTATGCACTTGGCAAAGGGATTAATGTTTGCTTTTCCAAAGAAGCTCAAGAAATATGACCATCGTTTAGAAAGTCTCCTTGTTTATACTCGTAGCAGTGTTATCAAATATGCACATTGTTCCAAGTTATTTCATCACATTGTCTATTGGATGGTCACAGCTCAGTTTCCTAGAAGACTACAAACACCAAACGATCACGAGCGATATTAGCTTGAGTGCGTCATACTCATATTCATATTTTTCATGGTGCATTATTCAGGCGTCATCTATACGCCTGACCTTTTCAGCCTGATCACTCTTTCCTTCAGCATTTTTACGTCAATATTATGCTTCATAATTATCATGGAGTTTCGTAGGCGAACGATTGCGAGACTCTCTGCCTTTCAGGTTAAAATGTACTGATTTCTCAAACACATTTGACGAATTTAGGATTCAATGAGCTCGAACACGAGGGCTAATCAAAAGATGCTGAACGATGTTTGAAATTGTCACTTCGAATTCGAAACAAAGCGTAGTTTTAGGCTCTGCTTGTTCAACTCGCAGCTTCTTCATTCTGGCTAATCGGGTGCATTCTATTTAGTATCAACATGGTTTTCGAGGGATGGAGTCCAAACTTCGCACACTATGCACCAACAGTACATTCGCAAAGAAACAATTATCTATTGTAGTGGGATTTCAGATCATTAATCTCCAAAACGTTAGCACTCCACTGACAAACCTCTACATTATTACTCCGTACCGGAAGTAACGTTTGGGTGAGTCTACATTATGAGAATCTAAATTTTAGATTTATAATCAGTTGTGTTCGGAGGCAAGTGAATAGGGTGAATGGTACTCAAACTCAAGTGAAAGCTATTGAGAACCTCAATTCGAACATGACCCTGCAATAGCCACGCGTTTCGCACTCTCTGCCCCATGCTCAACCTCTGATAAAGATTTCCCGTTTATGTGTCCTTGATGTGAGTTCTAAGCGCTGGACGCAGTGGAACCTGACAAGCAATCACATTTTGACGGAGTTCGTAGAAAGTTCAACGAAAATCACGCGAGGTTCGATTGAGAAACTAGGAGAAAGATAGAAAGATCAACAGATCGGCATACGTAGAGATCGATGACTGTCTCATCGAGATTCTCACCAAGCACCGAATCCTCATCAGTCAGAATCAACTCTGCGTGAATCACTCAATCGTCCCTTCAAACACTCCGCGCTTTACTCCGCTTATCACTCAGTCTCTCACTGGAGTGTTTCTTTCGAGTTCACTCAATCTGTATTTTTCCTTCTTTCGGAGTTACCTATTTCAATATTTTGACCGCGATTTTGTGGCCGGAATCAAATGGGAACGGCCGATCCGAAAGGTAATTTCAAGTCTGTCTCCAGATTTTGTTTTCTCTTTCTCTGTGCTATGAGTCACAGCCGCAAACAGAGGATGTACTCCATTTCCAGTTCAAATAGGGTATTGATTAGTTGCCTATCACCACCTTGCAGCCTCACGCTTCAAGCAGCAAAATCTTCCCGCGTGGAAGCCTCTCCCAACAGCAAATGTTGTCCTTCCGATAGTGTTCATACTCGGCGCAGCTTGCATCGGTATTGGTGTCGCGCTAGTGTTGGCTAAAGCCTCAGGTATGTGTAGTTCATCATTCGAATATTCATGGAAGCACATTGAAAGCTGCTGCTCAAACACTTGTTTGCAGTGCAGGAGACATTCTTCTTGTACGGAGGTCAATGTCAAGATCAGGGTCTGATATGCTTGATCAAATTCAATATTCCATCGGATTACACCGTGAGTTCATTGTTTATCCTCAAAGTTTAACGCTCTAATCATCGTTCACCGTAGGTCCAACAGGACTCTATCTGAGCGTACTTGTCACTATTATAAAATCATTATTGATGACGTTTTTTTTCAGGGCGATGTTTTCTTTTATTATTACCTCTCCAACTACCATCAAAATCTGCGAACGTACTTCGGAAGTCGAAATGATGAGCAGTACTTGGGAAACCTCGACAAGACGAGTGGTTGCTCGCCATTCGACAAGGTTAGTTCGTTTTATAGCATCATTTTAAAGTTTGGGTTCAGGAGGGAGACAAACCGATCGTTCCCTGCGGAGCTATCGCGAATTCACTATTCAATGGTGAGCGTCTTGTGCTTTATTTCGTACTGTGAATGAGTTTGTAGACGTGGCATTAATATCGGAAATTTTAATGTGAAAATTTTGAATTCTTCATCGAATTCTTCCAATCTATTCACGACATGTTTTAGACACGTACGTGCTCTCCTACAACGGCATCGTCGTCCCTCTAACCAGTGACGGGCTGCTCTGGGACGCCGGACAGTTCAAGAATCCCGAAGGCAGTGGCGATCTCTGCTCGCGATTTGAGGTGATCAATTTCTCCTATTTTTCGCGTATCCTCATGCAGTAGACTTTCACAGTAAAATTATCCGTTGCATGATAGATCTGCAAAGAACTAACAGATGTTCAGGGCACAGCGAAGCCCCCCAGTTGGGGCAAGCCAATCTGCGAGATGGACGGCGGTCTGGAGAATGTCGATCTCAACGTGTGGATGAGGATCGCTGGACTGCCCAACTTCCGAAAACCGTGGAGGAAACTGAACAGGCAATTCAATCATTCGTCTTTGAAATCGAATTCGTCGCATTCAGATTGTCGGGCACTGTTTTCGAGAAGGGCTTGCCCGCTGGAGACTATATTCTGAACATCACTAATCGTGAGTAATTCCAATCATCGTCTCAGTTTTCGGCAACTTGGACAGATTAGACGAAAACAAGTGACCATTGTGCTTGTGTTTCAGAGTATCCCGTCGCGATGTTCGACGGTGATAAGGGATTCGTCGTGTCGACGACGAGTTGGGCTGGTGGTGAGTCACGATCAAAAACCATGAATGTTCCCATTGTATTGCTCATTGTTCTTCTGTTCTTATTGCGGTTCAAAAGTTGGGCGAGAATATGGTATTTTGGATGGTTTTTCGAAAATTGTGTTTGTTATGTGTAGTATCTGGAGGTGGGCAGCGTGAGCGGGAAGAGGAAGAGTTGCAGGCAAGAACGACTTCCTCGGAATCGCTTATCTGATAGTCGGAGGCCTGATCCTGCTGATTGGAGGAATACTAGTCATCGTCCATTGCAGAGCCGGACACTCGTGAGTACTCGTAGTTCATCGACTAGTCATGGCACAGCCACAGAAGGCGGGGCGATAGGTAGATTTTACCCCACAGCATATGAGACGGGGAGAGTGAAGAATGAGAGTTATCAGAGAAAATGAGAAGAGAATAGGTCATCTTTAACTCCAAGCCACGGAAGCGTTACTCCTCGACCATGATTTTATGGATTATGATCCTTTCAGGTTGGCCGAGCTCGGAGACATCGGCGAAACTGAAGATGAGAATGATTGCGTATCACTTCCCGAATCGCAGCGATGATGCACATACCGAGATACCTTTTCAAGCATTACTAAACCGATAAACGGATTGTTCACATTCTAAAAACCTTTCTGAATCTTATAATTATCCTATTTGCAATTGTATTTTTCAAAGTACCAATGAAATCATCTACAGTATGTAACCAGAGAGGATCTTTAAAATGGCTCTCAGCCCACTCATTGGAAGCGACCAGCCTCTGCTGCTCAAGCATTGTTCATTTCTATTCTCGCCTTCTTCTCAGAGATCCGTTGACCTTCTCGCGTTACGATTCACTGGTAGTGATCATTAGTTGCCACCCCGCATTCAGCGCCAGTCTTCGGTTTCCAACCCGTCTCACGTGGCTGATTAATAATAGGATTCGGCCGATGACCATTCCAGTGCTGGTGCACAAAGTGGGTAAACATTTTTAGTGAGCTGATGTAAATTCAAGTCTTTTTTCACTAGACATCCTGACGAAATAATTGAAAGAGTGTGAGGTTTTCGAAAAACCCGAAAATTGCCAGATCGTCCTCTACTCAACGGGCATAGTTTCACTTCTCGCCAATGGTCTTCTCATCGTCCTTCTTTCTCACAGAGCAGGCCATGCTCTGGGCCACTATCGAGTGTTGCTGGCAATTTTCGCCCTTGCCGATATTGGAATCTCATTGTTCAACGCGTGGTTCACGCCTGTCAGTTCGGCATTTCTTTTCAAAAATGACTCGAGTCAGATTGTCATCATGAGAGAGTACGGGTACATGCTGTTCGGGGAGGGCGCCCTTTCGTTGTCTCCTGAATGGGGACGAGTGGCCAACCTCACATTCTCCACCACGTTTTATGTGCCTTTTGTGCTGCTCTCTCTGCATTTCATTTACCGGTTGCTGTCACTGACGAGGTTTATTTTTGAAATGTTCAAATATGATTCAGGTTGATTAATTCAGACCGAACTTTCTGCGGCACCGTTTTAGACTCTTTCTCGGAGTTTCGATACCATATTCAGTGATGTACTTGACAGCAATACTAGTTCTTTGCGACATCATGTTTGTTCAGAAATGTTTTCCCAGTGAAAATATTCATATTTCAGAGGCAAGCAAGAGGCGAGCTTTCGATTTCTCGAACCGATCCTTCTGTACGGAGCTAATACTACAGCCAATGCATTCCCCGTAGCATATTTTGTGAATTTTCGACGAGTCCAATAATCTAATAAACTTTTTTTTAAAAATCAGGACGACAACATGCAACCAAATACTCGAACTTTATTATCGATGGCCGGAGTGATTGCACTCAGCATGAAGTCTAACCTGATTTGTCTTGTATGTGTGAAGAAGATCTTGACTTCGCTCAAAGTCAGGTGAGTAGTCTCGAGATTATATTCAACAATTCGCAGTGCTCAGAGTGATGGAGATACGCACTCGACGCTTGCACATGCAGCTCTTTCGAGCACTGCTAATACAGGTAATGCATGATGCTTAGTTTCTGCCATTGATTACTCATAGTCATCTCAGTCGTACGTCTGATACTATAAACTATGCTTATTTAGACAAAACAGATGATGAAGACTAGACATTTTCAGTTCGCCATCCCCTGCATATTCATGCTCGTGCCCTTTACTGTGGTCATCTCCGTACCCCTGATTGGCGTATCTCTCGGACAACTCGGAAACATTTGCGTCATGTTAACCGCATTCTTCCCCGCCATCGATCCACTGCTTGTCATCATTTCAATATCCAGGTATTACTACAGATTCCTTGCTATTTGATAGTGATCACTCTTCGAGGTTCCGTTGCACACTGCTTGACTGGTTCTACGGCGTGACTGGGAGAGCCGCTCAGCGTAATGAGAGAAAGGCGCTGGAGCGGTCGAAGATCTGTGTTACGAAAGCGACGCAGAAGGAAACGGATACGCTAGAGAACGTGACGACTGTTGCTCAGATAGCTAAGAAGATAATGATCAACTAATGGTCATCTCTGGTGTTTGGAATTCGTAGGTCACATGCTCTTCTTAATGGGCAGTATACGAGACGATGCAATTTTACATGACAATCAATTTTACGTGTATTACTCAGAAGCATGTATCTTGTTGTCAGTTGCCAATTGTCACAATTACGATTAATAATTGCTTTATAATTATCGCGTGCATAATCGAATTTCTAATCGCTAACAGTTCCATTTAATGTCATGTTCAACATATTAGAAGGAACGACTTTCAACGGCTGATTTAGTTTGCAGTGATATTTCCGAGCACTGATAATGCAATAAAATTATTATGAATCGAATCAGAACACAACAAAGTTCAATTATTCTACCAATGACTAATATGGAACTCAAAAATAGTCTGCCAACCCCTCTCTTTTCTGATGGATTTTCCACCCTAGAAGGTTGCCAACCGATCTCTCGGTACTTTTTCGTTGTTTCCCACCTTCACAATCGTTATCAATATTAACGGGAATGATATTGTCTCATCGTAATTGAAGTTTCGACATTTTCTTGATGCGGCCAATGACTGTCTGAGTAAGTCATTCTCTTATAGCAAACAACATGCTTTCCGTTCTTTCCCTTCTATTTCCGGCGCCTTCCCACGGATTCGATAACCTTCACACTCGTTACCATTCTCGCCTGCGCCTGATCATTATATAAGCCCACGTATTTTCGCCAGCATATAGTCACTGCCCTAGCAGTGGGCTCTCGAAAAGAGCAAGTTCCTTGAGTACCTCGCGCATAAGGTAAGCAAATTTCCCTTTCGACCATGAAACTGATCGAACGAGCCTTAGTTTTCTTTATGCAACAAAAACTACGAAGAATTGCTCAACACATATATTTTCTCGACTTCTCAAGGCGCTTTTCTAATCTCAATTCGCAGACAGTTCTCTACTCGACAGCTGCAGTTTCTCTGTTCGGCAACGGTCTCCTTCTCATTCTTCTCCTACACAAAACGAGCAATGCCCTCGGCAAATATCGTGTGCTTCTCTGCAGTTTTGCAATTGCCGATATCTTCATTTCGCTCTTCAATTCGTGGTACACGCCTGTGAGTTCCCATCTACGCAATAGTGATGAGAACGAGAATACGCGTATAAGTCATTCATTACTGTGCGACTCTGCAATCATGAGACAACAAACTCGAAACTATAAAACTCAAATGATTGGATGAATATTCAACGATGTTTCAGATTTGCATTATGCGTGAGTACGGGTACCTTCTCTTCGGGGAGAATGCTCTATCATTGCCTGCTAAATGGGGACTAATTGCGAATCTGACTTTCTCCACTACATTCTACGTTCCATTTGTGTTGCTGTCGCTGCATTTTGTTTACCGGCTGCTGTCACTTACCAGGTAGATATGAGAAAGAATCTGAAATTAGAGATTGATATTTGCAGGCCGCGCTTTCTGCAGCGTCGATTCTGGTTGTTCATTGTGCTGTCCGTGTTCTACTCTGCGGCTTACCTTTTGGCCATTCTCATCCTTTGCTCGATTATGTAATTTCGAAGCATTTATCATCAATAATTGTGCAATCTAGGATCAAACATAGCGCGAGTCCCCGCTTTCTGAAACCACTTCTATCATACTCATCGAATGCAAGCGCTCTTCTAAACGCCTTCCCAATCGTTTACTTGGTCAGTTTGCTGTGTAGAGCGGAAAGTGTTCAATATTCGTTTTCCAATGTTAATTCATCTTTTAGGACGATAATCTTCGCTTGAATACACCGACAGTAATATCGGTGACGATAATTGGAGCACTTAGCTTCAAATCCATTCTAATTTGTCTCGTATGTATCAAGAAAATACTCAATACAATGAAATCGAAGTAACTGTTGACTTTCTCAACGATTAAATTTTTCGCATATTCCAGGGTAATGGAGATTCGCACACGTCGTCTGCATATGCAGTTGTTTCGGGCTCTACTTGTTCAGGTCATTCTTTTTAGAACTTTTCGAGCTGCTGAATATCAACAATATCACCGTTACCGGATATCAAGAATAGAAAATCAAAGTTTTAGTTCGCTGTTCCATGTCTCTTCATGCTTCTTCCTCTAACCATCGTTCTCACTCTTCCTCTAGCCGGCGTTTCTCTCGGCCAACTCGGCAATGTCTGTGTTCTAATAACCGCTTTCTTCCCTGCAATCGATCCGCTGCTGGTGATCGCTTCAATTTACAGGTAAGATAACCACTTTGTGGCCACTCGATGCGGTTGTTGTGACCAAAAGGTGATTTTGAAGGTTCCGTGGAACCCTACTCGATTGGTTCTACAACGTCACAGGACAGAGAGCGAAGAAAAACGAGAGAAGAGCGATCGAGAGATCGCAGGCCATAGTGACCAACAATCAAAAGGAAACGGACACGCTCGAATACGTCACGACTGTTCCTCCGATATCGAAGAATATAATCATCAGCTAATGATCAGCTCATCAGTGATGTTTGGCACTTGCCATATTCCAGTTGTTATGGTGTCTGTACAGTCAGCAACTTTACAATGAATGATATTTGTATTATCATCGAATACTCGAATATTAATTCTCAATAATTTCAATCTTAATTCTTTGTCATTTACAAGTATCGGTTTTTCCTTTCAAAGATCTCAATTACGCCCACATTATTTTTTAAAGATCATATTTTCCAGCTAATGGTGATCTTCGGTGCTAGGCCGGATGAAAGTTATTCCGCAATACAGACTTTGACATAACAATTGTCACTCGCCTCAAATAATTCCGGAAACTATTGCAGGAATAAAATACAATTTATCAAACTATGAGGACCAACATAAAACTGATGAGCGGAACTAGTGTTTCGAGGTTGATAACTTTGTCGAAAACTGCGATAACGCTGTAGGCTGAATGAATATTTTCTGGAAGTTATTTGATTTCGCTACTCATTATAAATAATTTACCTTGTTCTTCCACAACACTGACTCGATTCGCTTTCTGTAAACTGGCGTTGTGAGCAATACGGCGACTGAGTGCAGAAACGAATGACTGGAAGTGATGGTAACACAGACTGGAACGATCACTGAATAAAATTTATTAGAAACCCTGGAAACCCCGATGAACTTACAATGTCCGTCCCAATCAAGAAAGTACGTCAAAATCATGAAGAACAGCGGCTGTTGAGCGAAAAATACCGGAACGCCGGACTGGAAAGTCTGATTTGAATATTTTGAAGAAAAAAAGACTGGTGCGTCACGCATGAAAATAAGTTCACCACTGATTCTCACGAGGATCGAAAGGTGCGAAAATCATGAATTTTTCACCTGCAGCACCAGTACTTTGGTCATCGTCCTGTGGTACTCGCGCATCTTATCGCTCATTGTCGAGTGATTGCGCAGTGTGGCAAAGGTGTGAGCAACGATCTTCAAATTGAATGCATCTTGTAAATAGACAACATTATGCCATTCCTACAATAAAGACTACAGTAATGACTTTCACGCTGACACAAATCGTATCCGTGATACAAATATAGGTTATCGTATTCGTTACCAGAATGGCAAAGACGAAGAAGAAAGTGATTGAGGCGACGGATAGAATGCACATGGCAAGGAATCGATCCGGGTAGAAACAATCGACGCGGTCGAGCACGTCGAGAGGCCATTCGGGAGAGAGGAACTGAAGGAGAAAGCGTCCGTTTTTTACAACTGTCAGACGGATCGATCATGAAAATTTCTCTATCTATCCTTCAACGAGAGTTTAACGAGGACATAAGAGGAAAGGAGGCGAAATGAGGAGGGGAAGGTGTAGGAGTGTCAATCTCTCAGTGCATGCTCATACCTGGACGTACTGCTCAACAGATCCTGGAGGTTGCATTGTGAACTGAAAATTAAAGTATCAATTTGTATTCGACAAAAGACAATTACGTAATTAATCGGAGGAAACCCGAGGAGGCTCAGCGCGTAAATCGCGGGTATTGCTCTTTGAGCTAGTGGTGATAGGGACCATCGAGAGCCGGGAATCTGAACCGCCTTAATATGCAAGCTGATTTGTTATCAACACACTGCGATCCTGCCTGGTGTCTGTGCACAAAACAAGCGAAGAACAGGGGAATAACAAGGACGAGCAGGAAAATCCAGAGAACCTGAATCAAAACCACTTCAAAAGCAAAAAAATAAAGAAATTTCGATTACGTAGTGAATCGAAGTCCTTCCGGGAAGATTGAGAACGGGTTCATCTCTGAATTCTCTCCATTGCTTTTCCGACCGAGCACAATTCAGCCTACCTGACCACACAAGGTACGGGAAAGAGAAAGACAGGATCGAGGACTAACTGTAGTTGCATTTCACAGATCAGCGACACAATCTGACGAAATATAGCATTGAGCTTCTACGTTTTCTACTCAATATTATGTGTACGTAGATTGGATTGATCATTGACTCACCACAATAGCCAGAATCAACCGAAAGTACGCCAGACTCGAGCGCTCTCTGCACTTGAGATTCACGACGATAGTGAGTAGGGCGGACAGAATGGACAATGTGGTGAAAGTGTGTCGAATGAGACGAAAGGTGGTCTTCTCTAGAGTTGTTAGAGGAGTTACTAGAGTCATTTGAGAAGAGGAAGGTTTGTTCACAACTCGCGCTCGCTTGTTATTCCAGGCTATAAATTATAGTATTTTATTTCTCTCGCTCAGCAGATGGCAGGTACAATTGTACGAATCGGAGATCAGACACCCAGCTGATTAACGAGTTGTCATTGAACCGGCGATTAAGATCATGGTTCTCGATGTTTCCAACCCCATTCGTGGGGTTGAAAATTAATTCGTAGGTACAAAATGCAACCTTTCGGTACACGACGACGAAAAATGACGAAACAGAAAGATTCTGTGTTTACTAAGTGGAGATCTTGGTGGAAAACTGCGACAGTGCTGTTGACTGAATGAGCTGCTTCGAAAATTTATTCATCTGTTTATATTTTTGATGCTTCATTCGCTGCATTTGAGATTAAGAACAATAGTGATAAGGGTCGTTAGTACACTTAATACAGTGAACGAGTGCCGGATCAAACGAAAAGCGGACTGTTCCGAGGTGATTAGAGGAGCGACGAGAGTCGTCTGTGAAGAGGAAGCTCAGCTCTCGAACACTGTATTGTTATTCCAGGCTATAAATTACTGGTTTTTCTGTTTTTTTCGCACAACAGGTGGTAGGCACAATTGTAAGAACTGAAGATCATACTATTTCCTATCCATTGTCAATACCGATTAGAGCGGAGTGTACACAGATAATATATATTTATCGAAGTGAATCAATAATTTTTGTCAGGGCGTGTTATAGAAACAAAGACTAGCATGAACTATTTCTTCGAACTCGCTCCTTCATTCTGAGATCTGTCCAATATCATTGACATCAAAATCATTCATTGAGAACAAAAGCACCAATGAGAACAAAGTCCGCATTTTTGTACATGGAACATCAGGAAGATAACCTTCACCCCTTTCTGCAGGAGGCGATAGGATCGAGATTGTGATGGATCTCTAGTTCGTTCACCTCAGAGAACGGTTATCTCTCACACCGATCTAGCATTCGATCGAGAGAGCAGCGCAGCTCAAATTGTTTCTCTGGTCCTCATAACTGGAGAACAAATTGATCTCAGTAAAAATTAACAAGCGTTCCTCTTATTTCGAATTCCGATTTTGAATAGATAGAAACAGATAATCTTCCCATGAAATGCAATGTAAATCAGAAAATTCATTTATCAAATCAGGTACATGGAATTTCAATAATTCAATGCATTCTTTTTTTGCGAATTGGTCGTTGTTTTATGTTTCAGTTTATCGAATTGGACCGATTTGCATCGCTGGATGTGAGGAAATTGTCACTGAAGACGAACGGCGAGGCACTGTTAGTTGAGCTAGAAGTTCAGAAGAAGGAGTAGAAACGAGATATGAAAACAAAGGATCATTCAGGTTTGACAATTGGAGCCAGAAAACACATTACTACTAGTGATAGAAAGGTCGCGACACACCAGTCCGGCGAGAAATCAGATATTGTTGTTGACGGCCTCTCACAATCTGTCGGTATTGCCGAAGTAAAAGAAAAAGAAGGTTTGATGCTGTTCTCACTCTGAGACGATTCAGTAACTACATTTTGGAGACCGGCACGACCCTGAAGCGGAATTATTACTCGTTTTGATAGATGAAGGTGAGATGAGTCGTAGAATGGAAATTAGCGAGAAGAATGAACCGACCTCACTGAGTAATCCGCTAGGAATTAGCTGCTCGAGCTTCGCCAGCGTTTTATCGACAAACGCGTTCTCGCTAGCAGATGTCCTGGTACTCTGGCAGGTGAAATCTTCTGAAACGCGATCGGTCAAAATAATAATAACTGCATGGAAAGTCACCATCATTCTTTTTGAACACGCGAAACCGGGTGTTCCCGTTGCGGTAATGTACAGGCTGCATCAGTATGGTGCCGTGTCTGGCTCGGTAGCGGCGAATGATTGTCTTAGCACGTGTTTCCATGACCCGCTCGCACTGCAATACGGTAATCAACCAGTTTAGTTCAGATTAGCTCACATTCTCACACGAGCAGTCACTGAACGGACACTTGTGGCCTCTCAGAAGCATCTGAAACTCGTATTTGCTTTAGCATAAACTCAAGAAGAAGATACTTGTCGTTCATGCCCGTGACACTTGCGACAGAATAGCGCGCGAGGAATGTGAGCCTGAAATATGTCGATTACAAGGTTATCTGAAGGTGAAATTCCCACCGTTGTCATGTCACTGTTCCACTCCAATTAGGCAATAGGCGGAACAGAATCGGCAACAATTTCAGGCAGTCGAATGTACGAATTCGGACGTTTTCTGCAGAATACAATATTAACAATTTGGTAATAATAAGAATGATTATTTCAGCTCACTCCGTTCCGTTCGGTAGGTGAGGTAGGATCTGAGTAGAGCGAGGGCGTGTGGACGATGCGGAGTTCAAAAAGACGATCAAGATAACGCGACCCGATCTACGGTCGACGGTGAAAGTGAGAGAGTACCCTCCCCAGTTAGCACAGTCTCTTTTCGAAGGGTGAATGGTGAGTGAGCGGGTAAATCCACTCTGCGCGTGATCATTGAACTGCTCCGAGGTCAAGATCGACGGCTTTCTTCAGCGAGGAATTTTACGAATGCATTTTGGTGTGATTCTCATTGAATAGATCAAAATGTACTTTTATCACTGTGATTTTGCGTTACTTCCTTTCTTAGGCCTAATCATCGTGTAGTGTATCGGGAAGCAGCCCATGGTGTCGTTTCCCTTTTCATCACTCGTGGGCCCTAATAGATCTTCCCATCTCGTCCATTGTTGATCGCTTATCGTTGCTGAGAGAAGATGAGAGTGACGAAAGTCGACGTATTTGAAGGGACGCAAACCTTGACTGGAAAGAACAACATCCATATCCTTAACAGTCATCGAAGAAATACTAACACGAACCTAACATATTGCTTGATGAGATGCATTTCCGTGAGCTTTGCCAGTCCTCTGCATCGAAATTCCGGCACCGTGTACAGATTAGACATCTAAATTGTTGGCTGGGAACATCGAGCTGCAGGCTTACTGTTCCGAAAGGCGAAGACATCTCCCATGACACCGCTTCTCCAGTGGACGCATCACGCACCACAGACGAGGGCAGATATTGAAGGCACGCTCTGTCGACTAACATGCGTCATAGGCATAGATGGAGAACTCACCTAGTCGCCTCCATACTGACAGTGAAATTCCAGTTATCATGTATGCGCTTCAAATCCTTCTCCAAATCGACACAATCCGGGTAGAAACCATCGATGGCTTGCAGTTCCATCTAATAAATGGTTTTGTGATAAATAACGAAATACAAACCTCGTCAACTATTTTCATCTGCTCGTCAGTCATGAAGAAAACTCCTGCCGCAGCAACTTCAGTAGATACATCGACGATGGCAGCGAAACGATCGGAAAGTAGCTGCAAAAGACGAAATGTCTGCGATTACCTGTCGGAAACATCCTCAAAGAGATAATAATGGAAGAACGGACCGCGTTTCTTGTCGTGCTGTCCGACAGAAGCCGCAGATGGCCATGCTTCTCGAGTCGATCGCGAGATATCTCCAGCAACTCCAGCAGTGCATCTTCCAATAGTTGGATGTCATGAGGGCAAGTTGGAGCACGCGCAAAGATATCGCTGCTGGCATTACTCATTGATCTCCTTACATGCTTTCCAGCACTCACAAGCCCTCGCTGTTCTCTTCAACCACAAATACATAGGTTGGAGTCTTTTCAGTTGCGTCACTGCTAAAGTAGCGCATGCGAGAGAAGGGATAGCTGAACTGCATTTTGAAAACACTTGTGCATAACTGACCGTCCTTCGATTGAATAGCGTAGAGTTGTTTCGAGAACCAGATTATGTGGGATTCCTATCCAGTCTCGTAGCAGAATCCTTAGCAGTTCGTCTTGTTGCTCTGGTGTCTCCCACTCGATTAGAACCATCTGAGTGCGCAATGGTGATAATGATAGAAGCTTGCGAATAGGAGTGGAAAAAATGCGAAAAATCGACATGCATACTTATTCGAAATAGGATACCTCGCAGAAAGAGGAAACATAGATTATGCTAAATATGTTCGTTCTGGTAGCGGGCTGTCGTCAAAACAAATTTTCCATGATAGTGAAAATCTACAGATAGGGGCTAGAGGGTTGCAGAAAGATTGAACTATTTAGATGGACATGGAAGTTCTTTGGTTTCTCTCTCAACCTTTCTTGTTATCGTGCGTACGTGGAAGCCGTTTTACGTTTCCAAAACCCTCAATTAGCTCGACTTTCCTTTTTCGCTAGTGAGTTTCTAGCCTGCGTCGTCAATGGCGGGTGCCGTGTATCATACCTCTATCATCCTTCACAGTGTCTTCGGGGCCTCCTCAATCTCTCTGAATGGCCTTCTTCTCTACTGTCTATTCCGTCGAACGCCGGCATCATTTCGATCGTATTCGCTTCTGCTCAAGTTTCAAGCGTTTATTGACGTAATAACAGCGCTATCGGCACTGTTGACTATGCAAAGGCACGTCTAGTCAGCTTTAGCATCATTAAGGTTCATCGCAGGCTCATCCCTTGTGGTTGGGAACTAGTGTACATCTCATATGGACCTTGCGTATTCGCCTCGTCAACAGTTTGCTATAACTTGTACGCGATTCTTCTCACAACAACAGTTATCTCGGTCAGAACCAGCTTCCCATTCCTAATTTCAATTAGTTCTAACAGTTTCTGAACGTCCTTGTTGCCATGGGTACTAGATATTGGATTCTTCGAAAAGGTTGCATCGCCGAACACCGAGTAGTCGCTGCGGCAGGGTTGGGAGCGTTTGCACCTGCTCTTATCTTTTTTGTGAGTTACTGTCTTTGTTTTCATAACTCGCAATAGGTGCAAGAGGCTCGCTATCTCAATTTGCAGGTTCTATTGATAATCTCACGGGCGGAAGACAACATTACGAGGGAACTTCTGGCCACGTGCCATCCAGAATACGACAATGATACTGATATAATAACAGGTCACAAAGTGGCTCCACTTGTGGAAAGCATATAGGACAATATTCGGAAAGTCGATTTGTGACTATGCTTTGTAGGTAGTGTAGACGCTCGATCGCCAACAATGCTTCTACCTCTCTCGATAATCATTGGATTCCCACTCCCTCTAACATTTGCCATTTGGTTTTGTCGGTACACTCGTTTCTGAACACAAATTGAGCTAAAGGTTGCCCTACAAAGATCTATGATTCTCCGGGAACTCCACCGGACGAAGAACTCTATGAGCGTTCATACTCGGGTTGCCCACAGACAGTTTGTATCGGTCAGTCTTAATTACACTCTAAGATGTAATCACTTTCGTATTCCAGGCGCTCACATTGCAAGCTATTCTACCCGTTTTCAACATTTTGGGCGTAGGAGCTTGGATCTTTGGCATTTTCGAAGTGGCAAATTCATCTGCGTTTGAAGTCGCTCCTCTTCTAGTGAGTTTCATGAATTGAAAAAAAACTCAAATAAATTACATGTTTCAGTT
Organism: Pristionchus japonicus; assembly: GCA_900490845.1. Classification (NCBI taxonomy): domain Eukaryota; kingdom Metazoa; phylum Nematoda; class Chromadorea; order Rhabditida; family Neodiplogasteridae; genus Pristionchus; species Pristionchus japonicus. The sequence continues at coordinate 1,199,061 of LS489020.1, read as the reverse complement.
TGCCGAGTTACCAGCCTTATTCAGTCCAATGATTGTCATTACACATATTCGGTACTGCAAAGAGTGCGTTTTACTATCTTTTTTTCAGATTTTCCTTCAAAACATATGTTTCAGTGCCACTCGGCTTCTCTTCTGCCGTGAGAGAACACGGACAGGATCAGTGCTGTACACGAATTCGCCAACTCGCTCATTTGCTCATTTCTAATTCGCTTATAGAATAAACTGTGTTCTGCCATGCTCGACTGCGGTACTTCGATCTGAGAAACAAAGTGCAAAATTTACGCAATTATTGGTTCTCATTCAACTCCGAGCAGGCTCAATACAGTCGGTGTGCTCGATTTCAGTTCGAACCGTTTCGTATTAGACACTACCCTAACCACTGTAACTCTGTGAAGACGATGCTGAGCAAGAATCAATCAGCAGAACGCTACTGCTGACTCTCATACTTGCTCGCTGGCCTTTGAGTTTGCTGTCACTGAGTCAGAAACGATCACTATTGTGGTCGTTACCATCTGCAATCTTGCCTTATGATTGGTATACGACATCAAATCTTCTCTATCTGCACACCATTTCGTAGTTATGCTCTTTGAGTCACCGGTTGACATTTAGCAAAATAACTTGCTCGTAAGAAATAATGTCGGAAGTGAGCCATTTTCAGCATGTGTTATATGCCGCTCGATGCTCATTGAGTAATACAAGACAACATGCGATCGTTCATCATTTCATTCTTGTGCTGATCAGTATCCAATATCACCCCATTCATCATGCCAGCTTCTTACTCGGAAATTATCGAAATTCTCGAAAATGTCAATTCAGGTGTGATTTATATTTTATAAATCTATTTTTCCCTCTGAAGTCGCTGGCATCTTGTTAAACTCACTTCTTCTCTACGCAATTGGGCGATTTTCTCGGCCTCAACTGGGAACCTATAAGTATCTGCTCACCACTTTTGCATTGCTTGACGAATATTTGGTAATCATCCACATTGTTGTACACCCGGTCAGTGGTTGTTTCGAAACGAGAACTATTTGCAACTATTTCAGAGAGTACTGCGTGTTGACAATATTCACAGCATCGTCAGTGATACAGTCTTTGACGATAGAGTAATTTTCAGATTGACAAAAATTTATTGTTGTCAATATTAGGGTTACCAAGAAGGGTCCAGTAAGCGACGGAAAAAAATTCTCTCAGCACTGTTCTAGTATGAGAGTGAGACTCTTTCCTTATGCAAGGATGAGAATGCAAGGCCGTGTCGGTTGTTTTTGTAATGCCATTAGCTGCTGATCCTTGAATTGGCATAGGTAGCCAGTATGGCATTCGAAATGAACATTATTCAGAGGGTAACTGCATTCTGGATTGGATGTCAATCGTTACCGTTCACCCTTCTCGCAATCCACTTCCTCTATCGATACTGGTCTGTGAGACGAGTTTATTCCGCTCTTCTCTAACAAAATATTTATATCGTTCCTAGCATCGTTGACTCTCGGAATGCTCGTTTCATGGTGAGCTTCGTTTATTTCTTAATCGGTAACTCTCTGTTTAAGGTACTTTCTGTGTATGCTAGCTACATCAGGGCACGATAACAGTGTCGCTCTCGCAATCATGGTTGCTGAATTTGAGAGAAAATACGGAAAACGGATTGAGAATTCGTGGATATTGATGGATCAATGGGTGAGTCACGTTGAAAAGTGTGCGCAAAGTTTAGCGAAATTTCAGAGAGATGATCAATATGATAGTACGCTAATAGCGATTACAATGCTCATGAACACAATAATGATCTGTTCATTGACGTTAACTTGTTCCTTCGCTATTCTCACCTTTCAGTACATCAGAAATTCGTACAAAATGTCTGTTCAAGCAACCGAACTTCAGCGAAAACTGCTCGTTACTTTGTGCGCCCAGGTCAGCATTTTGGACTGATCAAAAAGTACAATTCCTTTCAGTCCGCAATCCCGATCCTATTCGTGTACTGTCCATACCTGATTTGTGTCAACAATTCATTCCTGAAAATTCCCGGAACTATCTTCCACGATATGTGCACTCCCACGTTCACTTTCTTCCCTGTGTGGGATCCAGTTATCGTCATGTTGCTTTTTACTGATTATCGAAGAGGATTGATCGGACTCGTTCGCAAGCCTCCCGTACTTGGCCCTACGACTGTACAAGTTACGACAGTAGTTACGACTGTTTCTGCTTCAATGGCTTCGTCGAGAGCTGAACAAAGTAGACAGGACCAGTAAAAAGTTTTGAAATAGTCATTTATGATAAGGGATCGATGCAATGTAGAGCCATTCAACCCCATGTAGGAACATAACAATGCCCTTTATTAAAATTCTAGAAAATCCAAGCACTAATAAAGACAAAACATCAACAATACGTAATTATGTTTCGAGAATAGCACAATCACGAGGCAATTGAAAAGATTCGCTGGCTCGGAAGCTGTCTTGCCGTCGTGAATACAACTGTAGTGAATTGCTGCAATCAAGGCATATTCCCCCATGATTCCTTCAATCGTATTCACCTCCACAGCCACAGAATGTTTCTTCTTATTTCGTAGCAGAGACGTAATCAAGACTCGATAAGTCGGCGAAATTCCGAGTAAGATGACGTTGTGCATAATCGGATGAGCACTCATCATCGCGAACAGAGCCAAGTTGATTTCTAAAGAAAAATCTCTTTCTTCCAAGTTGAGCAAAATATAATCGCTAACCAAAAGGAATACACTCGAACACCATGCCACCTAACATCAATACTGCAGGAGCAATTAACATTAGAAAGGGTACGAAAATCTGAAAAAAAATTTTTTTCGATTGGTATTGAGTCAAAAACGAACCTGGATGAAGAGGATTATCAATGATTTTCTTATTTTTCGAATCGTCGATGCGCTGTGTTTTTTCTGAAAACGTCTGATACTGATCATGGTTCACATAGAGATTCCGCATTAAATCGATTTTAAAGATATTCCTCACGTTATAATAGAGCGTGTGAAACATGCGCAGGAACAGAGTAAGAAAAATCAATACGCATCCTCCGAGCACCTGCAGATTATCATCTCATCTAACAGAAGAAAGTCGCAAACTCACCAATGTAACTGCAACAACGAAGAACATAACAATGTCAGATCGCTGGTGGATGAACATCGGCCCTCGCTCCATGGCCCAAGCGAGATCGCTCTGAAGCTTACTATTTAATTTGATGTCCGCATGACCGCTGGTACATTTATGTGACCATCCATGAGAAAGAACCGCTGGTACACTCATGGACACTTATAAGTTAAGGGGCATGTACAATAAAAAAAATCTTTCTCAAAATGCAAACACAACTTACCCTGATCACCGGTTCGAAAGGAATGAAGGCGTACGACGCTGTGGCTGCTGTGGGAACGACAACAACAAGAGCGATCAGGGCGCGACTGTTCATCTGCAAATCTATGGCTCTTCTACTATCTGTAGGTCTACTAGGCTTTCGCAAGGTCTTTGGACTATGGTGATTTTGATTGGTTCCTCTATGATGCTCGACGAGAGAAAAACAGTGTAATTCACCTTGTCCAATCTCGACCTCTCTGGTAACAGTGTCTGATGGCGAAAGAAACAGCAGAAATAGGTTGCCACTGCCAGCCACACGTATGTGATAACGAGACCGGCCTGAATTCGTAAAATACTAGATGATTTGAAAAATTTACTCTTGATAAAGCAAAAAATATGAAATAATGCTGGGAACTCACGAAAACGATATGCGGTCGTATCCCGGCCTGGCACAATAGGCCGAAACAGATACCCCCGAGTGCTGGGAACAGAGGTATTGGACGGAGAAGAACGTCCATGTAGACGCTGTTGATGATCACTGTCACCTCAAATGTGCGTAACTAAAATCCGGCTATGCCCAATAAGAGCGAATTATAGTAGAAAAACATATCAGTGAAGTTAGTAAGCACGTAAGTACGTGAGCAGTAGTAGCAGAGTAATATGAGTATTTATTCTCAAACCTGTATTGCCAGGACGTAACTGCGGATCTTGGCTTGATGCGGCGGAGTCACTTTGATCATGCACAGCAGTGAGATGATATTGAGCACAGTTGCAACGCCGAACAACACATGCTGAGCTGTTTGCAGTGCTTGCTGGGCATCGAGCGAGAGAAAAATCATAGACACTATACTAAAACTTGAAGTTTCGAAGTATCCCCTCGTCCCTTGCCTTCACGACTTCCACCTGTCTCTGAGTTTGGAGCAGGTGTCAAAACATAGACATAATGATCCATCCATCCTTCACCGTTTCTTATTTTCACAAGTATTGCAATTTTGAATGATTTTTGTAATTATAGGTATAGGCATAGTTTTTTTATAAAACTATTTAAATTTCAAATTGGTTATACACTAAAACCGTGCACTGATTCAATAAATAATCGTTGTTTTGCCCCTGTCAAACCACATGATCTGCGTGGGCCCTAATTAGGAGCAATGACGAACAAGGCCTCATACGCCCTTTCCACTCCAAAGAATCAGATAGCGATACGGCCATTATAAAAAAAACGGTACATAAGCCAATGTTTTCCACCCGTTCGTGCTAATCCGATGCGTCAGATCGGCTTCATTATCGATACTCTGGACCTTCCAGAATATGACTGCAGGTTTTCTTTCATTACAAATACGTTTGCAACTTGAGAAGCAGACATTTTTAGTGCAAATAACTCCACAGATTGGAGTGTGTTATACGGAACGAAGAGACCCTTCTTCGGCACTTGGTGTTTATTGTTCGGCCTGTTATGCGAGGTGAAACGGAGTCAAGAATGAGTTAAAGAAAATTGATCATCACAGGTATTGTACCTTCCATGCCTTCGCGTTTTCGCTCGAGACATGGGCACGCCATGCTTCAAGGTGAGAACGGTCAAACACAGTGTTACCTTACCGTTTTAGATCATGTTCTTCATCTCCGTTTTCGACATGATTGGCCTGCTTGGAAACAGTATCCTACATAGTTTCGTGTTCTTCCGTGCTTCAGTCTACTGCTCAGATCCGATCTTGATCGGGACCATAGCAGTCGTGTGCATGGGTAAGGTTCTGGCATATGTCTTTTCGAATTGCTCGTTCTACGCCGAGAGTTCGAAATGTAGGCAAATGAGCATTATTTTTTCCTTCGTGTGACTGATCAATTCAAGGATCTTGGTGCACTCAATCTCTAGCCTGCGTGCTCCTCATTTTGAATCGGATATGTGATCTCATGAACCGACCATACTATTTTGAGGTATTCTAAGAAAAAGCAGCACAACACCACACGCTAATTGGCTAATGATCTATTCAATTATTTCCGAATCAATGAGCTGGAAACGACTATTCCGAACAGAATCTCAAAACAAACAACATCTTGTGGTTCCCATGAAATGATACATTGAAATACACCATCATTTAAACGAACCTGCTCAACAGGGTCAACGGTGCAATCTGAACACCTCTCTATCTGTCCCTCAAATGAAGCGTGCGAAGCATACCCGCTGGCGCCCTGGTGACGTCACAGGGGCGAGAGATCGGAAGCAGAGGGGAGAGGCGAGAAGGGAGAGGTCAAGAGTTCAGAGGGAGGAGAGAGGAGACAGATCGGCCAGAGGGTAGAGGCCAGGGGGCTCTCCTATTCTGAAATCCACCATTTT
>LS489020.1:1163962-1188613 GCA_900490845.1 Pristionchus japonicus | reverse complement strand
GAAAATGGTGGATTTCAGAATAGGAGAGGCATGCCTCTCTACCCTCTGGCCGATCTCTCTCCTCTCTCCTCCCTCTGAACTCTTGACCTCTCCCTTCTCGCCTCTCCCCTCTGCTTCCGATCTCTCGCCCCTGTGACGTCACCAGGGCGCCAGCGGGTATGCTTCGCACGCTTCATTTGAGGGACAGATAGAGAGGTGTGCAATCTGATGCTCTGCATTGCTCTCGCATATGGGGTCTTCATGGGCTTCTTTACCCCTCCACTACTCGTGCATTCTGACAAGCAAAACTATTACAACTCCCCGTTCATTCCCGGTCACGATATCTCCGAGGTTTGAACAGTGCGAAATAATATTGCACTATAAATGCATTCAGTACTACAGCATTCCCCACATAATTGAGAACACATCCGCCGTAGTTGTCATCCCTGCACTGTATGCAGCTCTGTGCTTCTTGCTCTACAAGCATTCCGTAAAAATTCATTTGGAAAAGCACAATTTATTTACTTTTGATTCAGAAAGCACTAACCAGTTCGAGCAAGAAGAACGCGCTTACCTATCCGGTGAGAATCAGAGTCAAAAGAGATCAGAACAGTGCAACAATGCAGGTGTTCTTCCAAGCTTCGATCGTATGCATTTTCGACGTGGTTGGCGCATCTCTGTGAGATAGACATGAAGACCTCGTCTAATTTCAAAATTCAGAATCTGCATAATGAACTACGTTCCCTATCTACCGCAATGGCTAATCGTTATTGGACTGATTGCCTATCAGTTCGTACATGGTCAGTGACCACTACTGAACCAAGTAGAAGCAACTGGTTTCAGGGTTTCCCTGCTTCGGATACCTTCTACTGAACCGAATGGTTAGACAGTACGCCGCCTCTCTGATTGGCATCAAACTCAAGGCGGTAAGGCGAAAAGGATAATCAATATTTCAAATACGATATTTGAGGATCATAACGCGACAAACTTGGTACAGACAGTATCTACTAGCCGAAGCGTTGTCGAGGATTTGCGAGCGCCCTCAAGCGATTAGTCTTTTCTAGTCAGCGGAACTCGATTCGCACTTTATTTCATTTCTGGTTCATTACTGCATCAACATTAAATAAATCTATTCAGAAACGTTCATCAGGTTTCTATCCGGAGTTCCATCTCCCTCTCCTCGTTATCATCGAGTAATGAGCCCGTGACTGCGCCAGTGCGTTCTCCTCATTTCTCCTCGCGGTGTTACCCGTGAAAATGTCCATCCAACGAAGAAGAGTAGATCGAAACCTCGAAAAAAAAAACGTTGAAATTGAAGCCTCGGCACCGACTATACCTGTCATAGGACAGAATGATCAGTATTGGATCCAGTGCCGGGAAAGTGGAAGAGATGATGCCAAACACGTTTCCATACTCGCCAATAGAAATTCCAGTCGCTGGTAGCCCAAAGATCAAAGTCATGGGGACTAGCGATAGGAGGACCGGGACGAAAAACTGAACGATTGGGTTTGAGTTATTCTACTGATCAAGCAAACCTGAATAAGCAGAGCGCGAAAGAGGTGGACATGCATTCGACGAGTTACGATTGGCATGTGCCTGGAATTATTCTCATTGAAATAATCAAGCTGGATGCTGCCTAACCTCTGATGATCGTTAATGGCTTTCGTTATTTTGTTAATGCACCATAGAGAAATGAGCACTGAATGTCCACCATTACTGCATGATAGAAAGACTTCAAAGATTTCCATTAAGTTCAAATGGATTTCATCGTCTTCCTAGAAGTGTTTGGTTTGTTATTGTCAGTGCACGTACATTGTACTAAATAGTCGATCGTTAGAACTTTCGGTACGACTCCTTCTCGAAGGCCGTACCCATTCAGAATATCGTTCAATCGTGTCGGCATGTCTGATTTTGTGCTAAATAATGGATACGATGTTTAGTATCTTATTGAAAACAAACCCAGTAATGGTAACAATACAGCTAGTAGAAGCAAAACAGCAGAAATATACTGAACAAACTGCCATAAACAACCGTTTCCTCACCCATGATGGTCTGAAGAAAAGGTTCTCCACGGAAAATATCGTATTTGCTGCAAACCTCGCTAAAATCAGATAGCGATAGATGAAGTGCAAGCATAGTAAGCAGAATGGGATGTGGAATAGAGTAGAGTACGTCACATTAGCATAGTATGGAATATCTCCCCTCTTGAGAAACGTGTTGTAACCGAAGAAAACGTATGCGAATTTCCCAAGAACGAACATCTTTGAAAATATTGAAAGAGATCAATGATAAGAGCTCAAACCGGAATGTAGCAAGCGTGAAAAATAGAGATAATGATATCTGTTACAGCAAACACCATCAGCAATATGCGATAGTTTCCCAACTGTTTGATGAAACAGAAGCAATAACAACGTTCCATTACCAAGGAACGAAATTATTCCTGCCGAATAGAGGAAAACCTGCATTATTTGATTTTCACAACAACAGAGTAACGAACTCACTTTATGGAACATTACAGGAATCAACATAGCTCGAGTGTGTATAGTGTTATTGAGAACCGAAATCATCACTCGTTACCCCTAAGTACAGTTCCCCAAGGAAATCAAGAGAAAGATTGAACTCAAGGTACATTTCAAGTTTAACGTCTTTTTTCATGATAATGATATGAAATGGATACGGACGATAATGCTACATCGATCGAGTAATTCTTCTCATCATCATGGAGAAGTGCGCTTTTGAAAACTCCTCTGCTCTCAACTCGTTTCTTCGTGCAGTTTTCTCAAACAACGAGTCAATCCACTGTCTGAGGGTCATTCGGAACCTCAAGAGACATGTTATTTGCGTTTTCAGAGTTCATGCTACCTCCCGATCGACAATATAATCAATATTGGATCCAGAGCGGGGAATACCGAAGCTAGCAATCCGAATACATTGCCCCACTGTCCCAAAGATACGCCCGTAATGGGAAGCGTGAAGATTAAAGCCATCGGTATGAGCGAAAATATTACGGGAATCGTGAACTGAACATTTTCCCTCATTTACCACGTCTTGATGTTTGCGTACCTGAACGAGTAGTGCACGGAATAGTTGAAAGTGCAATCGACGAATGCTGATCTCCATAACTCTGAAATAAACCGATAAAGACGGTCTGAGGGATTCAATCCGCACTTGTTGTCAAAGGCCCTTGATATTTTCCAGATGCACAACAGTGAAATTATGATAGTATGTCCACTGATGAAACCAGCGAATAGCATTGAGAACACTTCTGCGACGCTGAAGTGCTCCTCGTCTGATTCCTCAAGTATGTTTGTGAAAGTAAATATTTTTCGAATTCTTCAAACCACAAAGTAATCTCACCAGATAATCAATGCATCGCGTGTTGAGCTTGACGTCACCGGCAACAAATTCTACGAACAGACTCCGAAATCGGGGAGGGTGTCCCATTTTTGTGCTGAAACATCTAGCTTGAAGATTGACATATGAAAGAACTCACGCATAAATCGTCGCAACTACTGTGAGTAACACATAACCAACGATATAAAGGATGCAGCAAATTATGAACATTGAAAATCTTTCCGAAACAAGTGTTGGCCTGCACAAGTGTTTTGGAGTATTCTAGTTAGCAGTATGAGTTCTGGCTAGTGAACAATATCTGTAAATGAAGTGTAAGCACAATAAACTGAAGGGAGCAAAGAACACAAGCGAGTATGCGAAATCCGCATTTGCCGCGAATATTCCTCTTTTCAGCAGAGTTCCATAGCCGAAGAAGACATAGCCATACTCTCCGAGGAAAAACATCTGAATACGAAATCTATGGTTATGTCTTGCACTTGGTATACACTCACTGGTATGTACCAAGCGTGGAATAGCGATATGAGAATATCAGAGATAGCGAATGCGCAGAGCAGGATTTTGTAGTTTCCAAGTGGGTTACTTGCGCGACTGAGCAATAACGCGAACAGAGTCCCATTTGCGAGCACTGATATTGCCGCTGCAACATAGAGAAAGCCCTGGAAAAGTTGATGTTTCTGAGATTTGCAATTGCATGTATTTAACTTGCCTTGTGGAAAAGAACGGGAACTAGCATTGAGCAGCTTGTCAATAAGGGAATGAGACGGACTGCGTTAGAGGAATCAATTCAATATCTAATTGGATAGCAACCTCTGGGGTGCTTCTATGATAGTTTCGTGCTTCACTATTCTCAGTAATAGTACTGCTCGGTGCTTTAGCTCTGTAGCCTCAATTGAATGGGATGGTTTATAGACAACAACATACATTATAATGTGACGACAACAGTCTACGCGTCTTCACAAAGCGATACGATAGAATTAAAATGCAATTTTTATTTTCACCGATCAATATTCGGAGGACCTTGACATCTTTTTGATCATCAGTGAATAGTGAGCTTTCGAGAACTCTTCTGCTCTCTTCTCATTCCTTCTCGCCCTCGTTCCTAGCAACGCATCCATCCATTCTCGCAGAGTTGTCCGAAACCTAAGCAACTTCGTAATAGGTTGAAAACTAATACGTTGTACCGTCCAAGTGAAAGAATGACCAATATTGGGTCAATAACAGGGAACGATGATGCTAGGAGGCTAAGCACATTCCCCCACTGTCCCATCGAAACTCCAGTCCATGGCAGTAGGACAATCGCAGTAAACGGTAACAACGAGAAGATAACAGGGATTGTAAACTGAAAAGTTACAGTAACTCGTACGACTAGAATGCTTCGAACTTGAACAAGCAGCGCTCGAAACAGATTCTGGTGCAATCGTCGAGTACGGATTTCCATCTTTCTGTAATAAAAAATACCAGTTATGTATGAGTAAATTGCTAACATATTGTCAAATGCACGAGCGATTTTGTAGATGCAGAAGAGAGCAATGGCCACAGGATGTCCACCGATTGTGATCAACCCGCCCAATACAGATAAGACTGTAGGGTTCAGTTCCAGACGATCATTCTGAAAAAAATACGCAAAATGCACAAAAATATTGTTCTTCACTATGCATATAGAAAGAGTTTTTTTTACAAATAATCTAGGGTGCGAATATTCATCTCGAGCCCTTGCTTGATCAATCCGTATTCATACATTGGTGCTTGGAGTCGCGTGGGTACTCCAATCGTGCAACTTGAATAAAATAGTTTTTATGTTAGAACTTAAAGGAAATTTGTTTTTGAAAACGTCTACCCCAAATTCACAAGAGCTACGATAATGGTTGTATAGATCGATATGTACACTGCACAACATGAGATGAAGATTGCAAAATGCTCCTTCACTAGAGCAGGCCTGCAAAAATTACTTCTCCTAATTATGGGCAGCGCGATTTTTTTACTTCGTTAACGCCAAATATCTGTAGATGAAGTGCAAACACAACAGACAGAAAGGAATGTAGAAGAGAACACTGTACAGTAGAATAGCATTGTTAACTAGCGACATATTCATGCGCATAATTCCATAGCCAAAGAATATGTATCCGAAATCGCCAAGAATAAACATCTAAGAAAAAGTTCTTTGAGGTCTTTGAGGTCGGGCCTGCACTTACCGGTATGTACCAAGCGTGAAAAATAGAGATGAATATGTCGGTTAGCGCGAAAACCGCAAGAAGAAGTCGATATTTTCCGAGATGAGAACCGTTTCGAGTAAGTAGCAAAAGCAAGAGTAAGCCATTGGCCAGGCAAGATATTGCAGCGGCAGACTTCAGAAAGACCTGGAAATCATAGATTTGATAATGAATGAGCAAACATCACTCACTCTATGAAATTGAATAGCAACAAGCATTCGAGATTTTTTTCAACAAAATAATAGAAAATATCGCCAAATCTCAACCGAAGTCATTTATGATGACTTTGAGAATCGTTCATGGTCTTTAGGGAAATTGAGCACATGAGAAAAGGTTCGCCACTGGTCAAAGATCAATTCTACATAATCTCAGAAGACAAATATTATTAGAAATTATTTATCTCTTCAATATTCCGAGGATCGGGACATTCTCCTGATCATCAGTGAGTAGTGTGCCTTGGAGAGCTCTTCGGCTCTTTTCTCGTTTCTCCTAGCCTTCGTTCCCAGAAACTCATCCAGCCATTCACGCAATGTCGCGCGAAATCTGAACAGCATTTGGTCTGACAACTTTTCCCCTAAGCTAAAATGCAGAACTGTAAAAGCCGCAAACCTCCCAAGCGACAAGATTATCAAAATGGGGTCCAACGCGGGGAAGACAGATGCCAGCAGACTGAACACGTTTCCCCACTGTTCGACCTGTATCCCCGAGCCGGGAAACAGTACGATCAGTGAGAAGGGCAGTAGCGAGAACACGACAGGAACCGTGAACTGATATTTATCCTCATTTACAGTTTTTGCAAATGTTTACCTGAATGAGAAGAGCCCGAAACAGGCTTTGATGCAGTCGACGAGTGTTTATTTCCATTGTTCTGAATGAGCACTTGCCATGGAAGCAACGCATTTGACTCTTACATATTGCGAAATGCTCCGACGATTTTGCGAATGCAATACAGAGATATCAGCACAACATGTCCTCCGAGCGCCGCACAACCACACAACACTGCGATCACTTTCATGTTGATTTCATTGTCGTCATCCTATAATTCGGTTTCTCAAAGTTAGAAAGAGGCGAAACTATTGCTTACGTAATAATCCACTGTACGAAGATTCATCATGTAGCCTCTGCTGATAAGGCCGTATTCGTCCAACATGCCCTGAAGCCGTTCAGGCACTCCAACCTTGCTGCTGAATTGGAAATCGTCAAAATTTCAGCGATTCTGAAGACTCTGATCCGCTCACCCCTCAGCAACGAGTATTCCGCTGCTTATCGAGTAAATTGCGGTATAAATTGAACAACAGAACATGAATAGAGGAAACCGTTTCTTGAGAGCGTTTGGGCTGCAAAACTATCCTCATTGGCTAACATTGAGTTGCGCAAACCTGATCAGCGACAAGTATCTGTAGATAAAGTGCACGCAAAGAAGACAGAATGGCATGTAGAACAAGATGCTGTAGACAAGCACCGCCATCGCAACTGTCTCTTCCGTTTCGCGAAGTATTCCATAGCCAAAGAAGATGTACCCAAAGTCGCCGAGAACAAACATCTTCAAGAGAACAGTAGGACGTTTCTAAGCTGAACTCATTACCGGGATGTACCACGCATGGAAAATCGAGATGAAAATGTCAGTGAGGGCAAAGATCACAAGCAAGAGTCGATAGTTCCCGAGGTGGTTACCATTCCGAGTGAGCAGCAGTAGTAAGAGCAGTCCATTGGCTGTCATTGACACAAAGGCCGCGGTATTGAGGAAAATCTGTGACTTTATTGATTTCTACTTAGCGCATTACTTACTTTGTGAAATGTGACAGGAACGAGCATGTGAAGTATAATATCAGAAGTGAATATTCAAATACTTGCCAGCATCTCATTATTGTCGGTCCTTTGGGACTGCAGAAATCACGATAGCAAAGATGAATAGGAAAAATAATGCTGAGAATGGCTCAATTTGCTTGTTTTTTGCAATACGAATTGAGGCGATCTTTATCTCTGCTTTTACAGGCGAAAATGATTTTCGAAATTCATTTGTTCAGCAGCAGTTCTTGCCGTCGCACATGAAACCGTCCGGGCAGAAGCCAGAGATGCACTCTGAAAATTTCGCTGATGCGACGAGTTTTCCCAACAACGCTTTGGTAGTTACGGACAAGCTTCAACAAGTCAATACTAAATGGTATGCAAACGTAAAGCCAGACTTCGCGAGTAACTAGTGATTCCCGAAGTGAGGGTCGTTCCGACCAAGCCACGAACCTCCAACAATATCATCCTTCTTGCACTCGGTCGATCGCTTGATTCTCTGTCCGACGCACGATTCGTCGACGCAGTGGAAGCCCTCGGGACACTTTCCGCCGATGCAGGCTGAAACGAATTAATAAATATTCTCTGTTAGGAACCGATTAGAGGGCTAAAAAAAGACTTTGTGTATTTCGATGCCTCATTGTAATGAGGAAACGGACCTCCAATCGCTTCGCTCTCAGCCGGGCCGGCGAGGGCAGAGGAGACGAGAAGGCAAGCGAGGAAGAGGGCGGTGAACATTCTAGAGGATGTGTGGGCTGAAGTGAATGGAGTCACGAGAAGATCCTTTATGTAGGAGGCGGATGAGATGGATGTTGATGCTTCATTCCTTTACTCTCATCTGAATCTGATCGAGAGAGAACATGGAGATGGGAGAGAAGCAGAGAAGGGACAGTGAGGTTTGCAGCTGAACAAATGCCCTGGACGTGTTCCAGGCAGTTTGTTGTCCCAGGTCGAGGTTGGGGGAGGAAGTTCTGTTTCCTATCGATTCTGAATGTCGAAATCGGTTGCGAGATACATAATTACGAGTCAAAAAATAACATGCTTCTGTGAGAGGAGAAAATGCGTTGGACCATTTTGACTCATGCGTGAAAGTCAACCAATGAAGAAGTCAGAGAACGAGGGAAACTACTGGAAAACGACTTAGTCATCCCAACGAGAACCACTCAATCACTGAACGCAGTTTGAATTCAGCGAAGGTTCTAAAGGTGGAGATCAACCCACTCACCATGCTCGGGCGAGCGAAACATCGAAAGAGTGTGTAAGTACACCCGTCTCATTGCTCCCTTGCTCAGTTCAGCGAATATCTCTGACACACCACGCGTTCTTTTCTCCATCGCAATCACCGCTTGAGAATGCGTCTAACCCGTTCTTAGCCTTGCGTCCTACATTGATTTCTCACCCGTGTGATTGGATGTTCTCGTCAGCTGCTCTGGTCGGGATATCGCTACAGCTGGTCTGCGTGCTGAGGTGAGTGCTATATTTTCCTATCGTACTTCATCCTCAATCCGTATTCTTCATTAGTTCATCTCCATTACCGAATTTAAAACTGCATCAGTGAAAGTGAACGCTTCACAATAGTTCTATTCCAGTGCACCGCCAGGGCTGAACGAAGGCGGTGATTTCGGCACGTGGAATCCGCCTGGCGGCAATGGAGGAGGCGGAAGTGGAGTGGATTACGATAACTCCGGGTGAGTGATCGAGTTTTATTTGCTCGGCACTTATATGTAGTGAAGATTTTGTTTCGATCATTCACGAAATTGGAATTTGAAACGCAGAATACGTGGTTAGTGATGGCTATTGTGATAACACTTCGTGAGAAAAATACTTTCAGTTCTTGGAACAGCAACCACAACAACGGCGGGAACTACCGGCGCACCATCACTACGTACGAATACGATGACGGATTCGATAGGCCGAGTAACTATGGAAGACAACGTCATCATCCCTATGGACCTCCGAGAAGCCAGTATGGTGGGCAGTACCAGGGAAGGAGTAACTATGGATATCAGGGACAGCGTTATCCCTCGAATCACGGGTACGGAAGGCCCATGAACCAGTATGGGTATGGAGGTAGAAGCTCTTACGGATACCAAGGGAATCGGGATCAGTCTGGCAACGAAGACTATGACGCGCCACCGATGAATGAGGGATACCAGAGGAAGAGCTCCTATGGGTATCAAGGACCAGCTTCGTCGTACAATCGACCTGAGCCTCCAGTGAATCAGGGATACGGCAGGAAGAGTTCCTACGGGTATCAAGCATCACCTCCTCCTAGCTACACCAAACCCCAGGTCCCCCCACCGCCCCCAGTGAGTAGCTACGGCAAGAAGAGCTCCTATGGATACCAGGGAGCTGCCACGGCGAACAACGGGCCAGAGATCAATTCTGGACCGCCACCACCCCTATCTCGTCAGCCTCCCCGCTTCAACAGCGCTGCTACGAGCGCAGGATCTGGCCCGAAGAGTCAGATTGAGATTCCTCCATCCCCGTCCATTGACGAGTCCCATTTGATCCCCGATCAGAAACCCGACATCCCTCCTCCGCCAGCTAACCCTCCTCCTTTCCCACCATCGCTTTCGCTATCTTCCTTCGAGCAGTCGGTAATCGGAAATGGACCGAGCTCCAGTAGAACCCAGAGTCCTCCTACCACGAACCGCAACACCACTCCCAATTTCCACATCCCTCCCCCTCCCTCTAACCCTCCTCCTCCACCAATGGATAGTGGATTTGATCAGCAGG
Source organism: Pristionchus japonicus (assembly GCA_900490845.1). Lineage (NCBI taxonomy): Eukaryota > Metazoa > Nematoda > Chromadorea > Rhabditida > Neodiplogasteridae > Pristionchus > Pristionchus japonicus. The sequence goes on along the minus strand of LS489020.1, from coordinate 1,178,543 downwards.
GCTCCAATGGAAATCAACCTCCTTATCCCTTATCCCCGCCTTCTATCCCGAAGATTCCCTCTCAAACCTCCCAACCACACATCCCAGTTCCTCCGCCTCCTCCTCCCCCACCTCCGATGGATACTGATTCGATGGGATTGGGCATAGGCAGGGGCAGTTTGAGTGGAGACCAGGCCCCTCCTCCTCCTCCCCCTCCCCCGTCAATTCCCCAGTTCAAGATTCCCACTCCCCCGCCTCCTCCTCCTGGACCTCCCATGGATAGTTTACTGTTGGGACTAGGAGATGGTATCCATAAACTACAATGACTGTTGTTTGCGATATTATGCAATGATGTTTGTATATCTCGAATAAATCTTGAGGACGAATGATGTTGTGTCGACTTCGCATGTTGAAACAACAAAGTGATGGTTTGGTTGCTTTCCATCTCATTCTCGCTATCTTTCTCTGCCATCTCCTTTGGCTTATTTGAGCACATGAATTGTGTTCGTGAATCACTATGACTAGAATGCAATTTTTTTCAAAGCTGTTGTGTTGGCCTCCGATTTTTATCGCATTGGACGCAATCAATCATTTCGAGCACATGTCGTCTTCTAGACTTCGCACGATTTCCACGATGGGATTGAACACCTTCTCGGCCACGTCCGTTGCTACTACGTAGTCAACGTGATTGTAGTCGGGCATTTCCCTACCGCCCTGGAACGTTGAGATTTGTACAAGGAACTCACTTTGTCATGAACATGGCGATTCTAATTCTTCATTTGTCATCAATTCTCACTGACCTTGACGATATCCGGCCTCAGCGACGGCAGGAGAACGTGTTGAATGTCGCCGATCGTTGCCAACCAATCATTTCTACTAAAGAATAGATAGACTGGCGACTCGATGTTACTGTAGTTGTAGGCAGGTGCAGTTACCTGGAGAAACGACTGCATTTTCAAGCAAAAAATATATATTAGGTAATGTTTCCAAGCTCCTCGACCTACCTGTCCATATCTGCGCAGATTCTCCTTCGGATTATGGTCCATGTGCTCGACTTTGAGACGGCTCGCCATCTGAATATTTCGATACATTACCCTACTCTCCACCTCTAAGTTATCAATATTACCTGCCCCCAGTGCAGGAAGTTCCAGGTTGAGCTGCCGCACGGAACGTGTGCTAGGTAGACCGGAGTACGCGACTGAACCACTCTTTTTTTTACTTGAAACTGAGCATAACTTACGATATTCAGCGTCTTTGCGGGCGGTCCGAACAGAAATTGCAAGTAGTCCAAGCAGATCTGAGCAAAGTATGCGAATGTTTCGTCATTGAAAAGGTCCGTGTTGCTCTTTGCGGACAAACACCATCGCTATTGCAGCAGAAAACATGTGCATGTTCACGATTGCCTCACCTCAGGTCCAATGAACGGAATCGCAGTGCACAGCCGTATAAGCGGACTGTATACGTAGGGCAGGCCGAAGGCGATTTCGTGCGAGCCGAAAACCGCGCGGTAGAACTGAATCGACAACTGACTTTTATTCTCAACTAAAAAATGAACATCAACGAGCGGCTTGAACACATCATACGCGAAGAAGCTCCATCTGATCAGCCCCTTGCCGTATCCGGATGAGCCGGCCGGAGCCAGTTGGAACAGGGCCTTGACCTGAGATACTGAGTGCAATCAGAACTGAATCCTAATATCATAATATGGATCCGCACAGGTGGAATTTGATTAAGTTGGACGAGTAGGTGTCACACCCTAACCAGAATCGGCAACACTCACCTTTTTATTGTACTCTGGATGATCCGCTAGGGTCATGAACCCGACCACAGTTCCTTGCGAATGACCGATCCAGTAGAGCGATTCGGCTCCTGATAGTTGCAAGGCTTTGTCGATGGAAGCTGGCGTGTCGTACTTGGCAAATTCGTCCAGCCTGAATATTTGTTCCAAAGTTTAGGAAAAACGATTTTCGAACTCACGTAAACTGCCAGAACTCGTTGTTCCAGGGCCTCAGAGTCGTGTGTCGCTTGCCGTAGGTCGTGCCGCGGTGGTTCATTATGAAGACGTCGAAGCCGGCATCGGCGAGTAGGAACGCTGCGCGGTTTCATAACTACATGGAACCCCTGCAAATAGGACAAACCCGGAGAAGATTCGGGCGGATTCAATACGAATTGCGCTCCGCCTCCTCCCAAACCGTGCGACATTAGAACAACCGGCCGATTACATGTTGAATCTGTGATGGTTGATGTGAGAGGATAACGCATGCAAGCGAACTTGTCTCTGAGAATCGTCCGTGCGGGATTCTGAACAGCTCCAGAATGAAACCGTCTGCTGTGATGACATCATGTGTTTCAGCCGGGTAGCCCCAGTAACGGATCATATCTATCTGAAAATTTGAAAGTGACAACGGTTAGCTTTCAAATTGAATCTTACCGCACTCATGCGCGTTTCGGTGTCGGTTACTGCATTCGCGGCACAACAAATTGTGAAGAAAACGATCACTTGGAATCGTCGAACCATAGTGCTGCCATGAGGGCAGGAACGAGCGAGCTATTTATCTCGCTGACAGTACAAATAACAGAGTACTCGAAAATTCAGACACCAATGACTCCTGTTCAGAATGTGTAGTAGGTCTGCGCGAATTTGTTCCGGGTTCCCCATTTCTTCTGATAATATTTTGATATTCCTGCTGGCAGAAATCACGTCTCTTGAATTAGGAATGTGCGTATCTCGTGTTCGCGTTATCGCTCTCCACTCGCCGTGATAGGAACCGTGCGAAAGTGCACTTTGAGGTCGAAATCGTCGGAATTGTAGTACAGACACGTTTATTCGTTTGATCTCAGGATAGGAACATGAAAACAAGCACGCGCACGTATCTTTTTAAATGTTGACCATCACTGGTTGGTTACTCAGCTATTAGTGGTACATACATTTCTTATGGTACGTAAATGGCCTGTCTTCTGATCATAGACGAATGTGCTCTTGAGTATTGTAGTGCTCTCTCTTCGTTCCCCTCAGCAGTCGATCCGAAGAACGGTTCAGTCCATCTTCGGATAGTGGTGCGAAACCTTCATTTCAGTACCTTATTGTTTTCATACACATAGCGGATCTAATCTCACCGGCTGATAGAGACGATAATCAAAATCGGGTCTAACACGGGAAAGAATGAACCGAGAAGGGCACATATGTTTCCTGTTGACAAGGGAAAATATTAGTGAATCAAACATTAATTCTAGAAACAGTGGAGGAATTCAGTATACCTGTCTGTCCCAGCTGCATTCCTGTGAGCGGGAGAACAGCGATAGCAGTGAAGGGGAGAAATGAGAATGCGAATGGAATCGAGAACTGTAAATATGTTCATGGAAGAACCATCTTGAATGTTGGAAAACCTGTAACAGGAGCGCTCTGAATAGTTGTACATGCAGTCGCTTCACTCTGATTTCAATTACCCTGCAACTCGCTTTTTTTCTTGAAACAAAGAACAAAATGTGCACCTATCACGAAGGATCACGTAGATTTTCCAAATGCACACCAACGACAAAAAGATGGAATGTCCACCGACGATCCCCGAATTGAGAGTGAGAAATATCGATGTGAAGTTTGGATGATAATCCTCGTCCTGTAATGCATTCATACTCGGATCATTTCACTTGTTTTCAGTGTTCACAAGATATTCAATAGCAGCTATGTTCATATCATCGTTCAAATGCAGAATTCCGTACTCCGAGAGAATCCCGGCGAACCGTTTGGGGACTCCCAGACTCATCCTGTTCCATGCTAATATTATGTCAATCGAAAATAATCAAAGCCTTATACATGGCGTTGGCTGTTACTGCGAAGAAGTAGTTGTAAGCTAATGCATAGATCATACAGAAAGTGGAAAACAGCGGAAATCGCTGCTTTACAAGAGATGGTCTACAAAACAAAGCAATTAGCCTTGAATACGTTCAGTTAGTACCGTGTGAGCGAAACGTAACGATAAACAAAGTGCACGCCAATCAGGAAGAATGGCAGGTAAAACAGCAGAACGTAAATCACATTGGATTTCTTCGCTATCACTCCTTCTCCGCGCAAACTTCCATATCCAATATTGATAATTCCGTATTCGCCTAGGAAGAACATCTTAAAGAAAGATTAATCGAAGATGCGAGTGGGATTGTCAACATACCGGCATGTACCAAGCATGGTAGAGTGAGATGAAAATGTCAGTAATGGCGAAAATAATCAAGAAATATCGATAGTTGCCAAGGGAGAATCCGGCTCGATGAGCCACTAGCAACAACAGCAGCAATCCATTTCCACACAACGACACAATCGCAGCGGATACCAGAATCGTCTAAACAAGTGCAACATATTCCAAAACAAATTTGAGATACCTTGTGTACGGTAAGAGGGATCATTGATATGACAGCCAGGCAAAATGCCATAAATCTGTTCATTTCATGCCGTATCATGGCCCTGGGGAAATGGCGGAATGATATGCCCAGAGCAGTACAACTTTTCTGACATTATTTATCATGTTATATAATGCTTCTCTATATCCGAATGGCCTGCTTTCGAATCATTGATGAGTGTGCTCTTGAATTCTGCAGTGCTCGTTCCTCATTTCGTTCCGCTGTAGAACCAAAGAATGCGTCATACCATCGGATGAGCGTTGTGCGAAACCTAAATCTGATCTTCAACAGCGAAATTATCGAGGGCAAGCCTGCTGATTGAGAATATGATCAGGAATGGATCGATCACGGGAAACAGTGAGCAGAACAGAACACAGATATTGCCTGAAAACAGGAGATACATTGGAAGAATTCGCTGAAACCTGCCAATTTGGCCCAGTTGCATGCCTGGCACTCCTGTGAGGGGTAGCAGGCAAATGGTTGAGAATGGCAGAAACGCTAATAGGAAGGGGATAGAAAACTGAAACTTCGTTTCGAGTTGATCCGCGAAGCCTCTGAACCTGTATCAGAAGCGCGCGGAAAAGCTGCACGTGAATTCTCTTGACGCGAATTTCCATCACCCTAAAACACAAATTCAGTTTTGAACTTAGGTATGAAGGCAATACTTGTCCCGCAGCACCACGTAGATTTTCCAGATGCACACTAGAGAAAGGACAATTGAATGTCCTCCGACAGCCCCCGCCGCGAGGACGAGAGAAATCGCGCCGTAGTTCGGGACGTTGTCCTCGGTCTACGAGCGATATGGAGCTTCGAAATTATTTGTATCGATAACACACTATGTATTCGATAGGCGCAATGTTCATGTCGGGGTTCAGTTCGGGAATTCCGTAGTCGGAAAGAAGACCGTAGAATCGTGGAGGCACGCCCAGATTCATCCTGAAACACAGCGGAAGAGATAGAAATCTGATTTTGACTTCTTTTGCTCGACATAGTGTTCAGATGCTTCTCACGATCAAGCAGATGACACTTCTCTGTTTTTTCCGGGCTGTTCCCAGAGTCCCCAATAATTATCATTCTTCGCCACGCGCTCACTCTGAGCTGTCGCAGTACGGCCAAGAAAAGTTCCGAACATACATAGCGTTTGCTCCAATGGCAAAGAAGACATTGTAGCCCAACGCGTAGATGAAGCAAAGAGTGAAGAAGAGAGCAGATTGCTCGTTCACTAATGATGGCCTGCAAAGAAAAATCTTGAATATTGTCAGACTGTTGCCTACCTTGTGAGCGAGACGTAACGGTAGATGAAATGAATTCCGATGAGGAAAAATGGGAGATAGAACAGCATTGCATAGATGACGTTTGACTTCTTTGCAATTATTCCCTGGCTTTGGAAAGCGCCGAATCCGATTCCGATAATTCCGTTATCGCACAGGAAGAACATCTGAAATATTGCAGGCAATAAATAAAAAACAACTTGTTATCGCAGCTAACAGGAATGTACCACGCATGGTAAAACGAAATGAAGATGTCCGTAACCGCGAAGATGATGAGAAAGTAACGATAGCTGCCCAGCGAAGTTCCTGCTCGATTCAGCAGTAGAAGGAATAGTAACGTATTGCCAGTGAAGGAAACGACAGCGCAAGTGTTGAGAAAGATCTCAATAAGCTTGATCACGTTTTGAATATGAAATATTGGGCAACCTTATGCACATGTAATGGGATGAGCATTCCTAGCGAAACTGAGATCACATAAGATCCATAACTGCTGTTTATCGTAGACAACTGCGACATTGCGCAGATTTTTTTGAACTCTGCTGCTCTGATTTCGCTGTGTGGAAACGGCTTACTTTTACTTCTCTTACTTGTTCATCGAACCAGCATAGCTCTTGGGAATTACAGATATCTCTTAGTTGCTTTCGCTTCCTTAGACATTTACATCTCGATATTTCATTCTTGGTACATTCCAGTATGTTAGAATGATTTCGATCCCATAAATCTCAGCAGATGTTTGTCCTTGGCCGATATGGCTTTATTTACTATGGGTTGCCTGTTTGGACGAGGAATCATGACAAGACACGCAAATGAAATCTGCGCTACAACATTCCACCTTCCTTTCCTGCTGATTGGAATGCATTTTATGCATCGATATTTCTCTTCAGCACGGTAATCTGTAGACATTGACATGAGAACTGGTTTCTGTTGAGGATTCATCTTGTGCGGGAGAACTTCTTCCGGTTCTTGATATCTTACACAATCTTTGGCACATTCCACACTGTAATCATCAAAATCATCGCCATATCGGCCTATGCCGCGTCAGTTGCTCCACTAATTTACAAAAATTGTTTGCCTAAACATTCGAGACGATCTTTTTCAGTGTTAAACTGGCGATGCCGCCGCATTTTACCGGATTTCTTTCCGAATATGGAATACCTCGTATAAGTTCCGACATGAATCCCGTCCCTATGAACTATCTGGTATTTTTCTGGCAACTCGTTCCAAAATTTATGAAAACTTATTTTAGGATTCGAATGGCGACTGGAACATTCCAATCTTATCGATTGTTTCGATCGTAGGAGCAGTCAGATTTATACCTCAGATGATTTCGCTTGTCTGCATCAAGAAGATTATCGGAGCTATCGACTCACAGTAATTGAGACCTGAATCTTTTCTGAATCTTTTAATTTCAGGGTAATCGAGATCAGAGTGCGCAGATTGCACGTTCAACTCTTCAGGGCCCTCCTACTTCAGGTTTAGGAGTTGAGAATTCGGGGTTTACAAAATCAATTCAGTTTTCCATTCCATACTTCTTTTCCTTCATGCCGTTCACTTTTTGCGCACTTCTTCCAGCAACCGGGCAAACGTTCAACCTCGCCGGGAACATAATCGCACTTTCAGCTTCTTTGTTCCCTGCGCTTGACCCGATTCTCATCATACTCTCCGTAAGCAGGTATGCGCAACATGCCTTTGTCAGTTTTCTGCGTCTGCTTTTTGGTTAAATCCGTCTTTCAGATTTCGCCTGGCTCTTCAGCAATGGGTTGATGTGATCACGGGAAACACCTCACGCCGTAACGAGTTGAATGCGCTAGAACAGTCTCGAGCACACAAGTCCATGATTCGGAGCCATATTCGGAGTGTCTAGATTTTTTCAGTAAGGTTATTCGATAAATACTCTCAACTAATGGCAAATCATCATGGGCAGTCGAAAGACTAGAGCGAGATTCTCTTATTATCATCACCTTCTCTTCCCCACTGATGACTTTCGCATAATGATAACTCTCTTCTCGGTTGCTGTACAGTAAGGCAGAGTTCCCATGGTTATCCCTGTTATCGTTCATCAGGTGTTTTGTATCATTTTCTAAGATGAATTATCTGTTTCAAGATCTTCCTGTATGCATCGTTTTCTGTTTCTATCTTTGGAAACGGACTACTGTTAGTGCTGCTTGTGAACAAAGCTAGCAAAGTGCTGGGAAATTATCGATTCTTGCTGGCCGCGTTTGCTGTTACGGATATTTTTATATCGACTTTCCATATGTGGTATATTCCAGTGAGCTTTTCAAAATTGTGCAAACATAACATATTTTATTTCAGATGTTTATTCTGGGCAATTTCGGATTCGTCTATTACGGTTACGGCTGCCTGTTCGGAAAGGGCATGATAGCTAGAAACTCGAATATCATCTATTCTTCAACGTTCTACCTCCCATTTCTGCTGATTGGACTGCACTTTATCTACCGTTATCTTTCTTTGAAAAGGTTCGTTCGTAGTTTGTGACATCTCTGAACGTTCACTTGCAGACCAGCAATGATAAAGGATCGATTTCCTCTCTTCATGACATGTTCTGCGTTCTACTCGATAGCATTCGTAACATCGATTGCGTGGCTGTCACATTATGGGCAAGCTCATGTCCTAGTTCCTTAGAAAAAAATGACACTTTCAGGCACCAAATGGGCGTCTCGCAGCGCTTTTCCGGGTACCTTTCCGAGTATGGAATCAGACGTTTGAACGCTGAGATGAACATTGATGCCATAGAGTATCTTGTAAGCCCATAATTTTCGATAAAGTCAAACATTTCTTTTCTCAGGACGAGGATTACAACCCGAGAATTCGAGCGATGTTCATCATTTTCTCGGCAGGAACCATTGGCGGACATTCACTGATCATTTCTTTCGCTTGCATCATCAAAATATTCTCCGCGTTTCACGACAGGTTTAATATTTTCTCCTTATTTTGTCGTAAAAAGTCGTTAAGGGTATTCGAGATCAGAGTTCGTCGACTGCATATTCAACTGTTTCGAGCGTTGCTGCTTCAGGTTTTTTATTATTATTTATTAGGAACAGATAATGTAGTGTTTTCAGTTCTCGATCCCCTTCATCTTCTCATTCTTACCGTTCACTGCGATCGCGTTACTTCCTGCGACGGGAATCTCTTTTGGACAGGCCGGAAATGTGTGTGGCCTGCTCGCATCTCTCTTTCCCGCGCTGGATCCCATTCTAATCATATTATCTATCAACAAGTACGACTTCCTCATTGATAGCTGTATCAGAAAATCCGAATGTCGTTATGTTTTCCAACATAATCACGAGACTGGCCTTTGATGCCTTACGTTATCTCGTTATCGACAATGTTTGAGCCAAATATTAACGAGATGTGTATATCAGCTCCTCCATGAGCAACATCTTGTCAGATTCCGCAGTACTCTCGTCAAATGGCTGTATGTGATCACTGGAAGGAAAGCAGTTCGGAATGAGAGGAAGGAAGTGGAGAGATCGAGAGCCTATGCTGCGACTATCAAGCCGAAAACGACGCAGAGTGTATACAAAAGGATCTTCTCATTTCGTGAAGTGCCACAAACTCAACCAAAGACATGATGATTCATGGTCTCAATTTTTAAGGTTTATGTTTTGCAATAAATGAATCAAGCTGGTAGATTTGTGTAAATTTTGTGATCTGAATCAGGCAATAAAAATTAATAATCAATCAAAATTAGAATAATATAGAGAATTTGGCTGGACAATGTTGTGTTTTCAACTAGTCTTGTGACGTGACAAGATTGAAATCCGGCTGACCAACATTTGAATAGAGACGCCAAAACAGGGCTTTGTCAAATGACAATAACAAGGAAAAGATAGAGATCACTGGTGTTCTGATAAAACAATATTCTCATGGGTTCATTGCTCAAAATATGGAAGCTCTGTAATAACTGATAAATTCTTTTCTTGAATTGATTCAGTAAAATTTAGCTTACAGTTCTGATTCCTAACGTTTTCAAACACGTTGCTCAGTTAAAATTGGGATCTCTGATATTCGAATTCACTGTTTTCGACGCATGTTTTCACTCGGGCCACGTTGAATTTTAATATATCAAAGCTACGCCTTCCGTATAAATGCTCAGTGCTTCCCAGTAGAGGCCATTTTCACTGGCTGCTTCCAAACTAGGTATAAACGTTTAACTTATCGTTTCAATTTTTTTGAAACATCAGTTGTCTCTACTACTACTACTACTTGCGTTTATCTAGCCCTCTAGCTATGTGTATTTGTGCATTTCAGGAAGATGTTCTCTCTTCGTCTCTTCCTGCTTCTACTCGTCATTAGCCTCCCTACCCTTTGTGCAGGCCTCGACCTCTCCCTGGGAGGAGCTCATGTCGGCGTAACGGTCAATCCGACAGGAGTGGTCAGTGGATCTTCTATTTGCAAATGCATGGTTGCTCTAGTCAACTATTATCTGTTCCTATGGTGTATATGTGGTATTGTCACGCCTCTTCTTAATACATGAAAGAACTAACTGGAGTGTCTAGAGAACACGTAATGCACTAGGGAACAGCCCGTACAACATATTAGGCATATCTACTAGGCATTCCGTACTCTTCAGGTGGATGTAGAGGCAGATGCAGGAGGTGTTGTTGACCTTGGCTTGCAAGTCGGATGGTACGTCGATGTTTTCCGTCAATCTTGAAAAAAACCTCTTTACAGATCAGAAACGACTGAACACATCACATTCAATCTGTTCATAATTGGGAATGTATCATGTACTCATAATTTTTCTTTCCTTGGAATGCTGAATAAAATTTTTTGGGTGAATTATTATTCATCAGTCAATATATTCAAATAAGTGCATACAAAGAGAAACACACGAGAACTACTCAAGCTCAATTTTTTAAACATAAAACCGAGATCGTGTATTGTCAAAGAACGCGACCAGGTTGTTGACGTATTCTATTCTATGTTTGATCGACTTGTCACCGGTCTCAATAGGAAGACGAGTGAAATCATTGCGGTGCCGATGTTTATACAAGCGCTCCTTTTCTATGATTGACGACAACATTACTAACGTGTCCGTATTCTCGTAAAAGGAACGCAAGAAGATCAACAATTTATAATATTATTAATAAAGTATATTTATGTTATGTGTCATTTAAATTTCATTCCGACAATTATTCAAAAATTACAGTATTCTGATCTTGATCGTTCTGAAGTAGTCTTGTGACGACGCAAGGCTGGTGGGGACCGGACGAAATTGTGCATACTAACAAGAAGCGTGAAGAACCATCGCTGGCAGTGAGGCAGTGAAGGAATATCTTCAGTTGGCACACTCATTTCGTATTTTTGGTGCTGTAACAGTGTTTTTTTCTGTGTTCGCCATTGTTTTCATGGACATGGTGCCGACTAGCGAGAGAAAATAAAGTAATGTTCTCGATTTATAATATTATTAATAAAGTATTTATACAAAATAATTCGAAACACCTTGAACATTTTGAACGGTTTTTTTTTCTGTGAACAGATAGATGAGATCTTTTTTGCATGGCTAACATTGCGATTTTGCAACATGAAAATACAAGCAGTTCCCTTGTGACAATTATGAGCATACCTTGACAACATTTACACACAAAAATGCGTAAGGTATTGTAGCATCAATTTGAACCGATATTGGCTTCCTGGTTGGGTTATCGTTAAATGAATTCGTTCAATCTTCATTTCCACTGAGATCTTTAGCAAATACGCTTGAGCAGCAATTCTTCTGACACGCAAAACAAGTAGTGCGATGCATCAACCCAGAAAGATCATTGGCACATACTATTCATATTTTCCGTGACGTTCATTATTTCAGTCCTTTTCAGATGATTTCGCTCAATTCTGCTGACTGGACCCTCCTTCGCACTGCCTATCTCATTCTCGTCGTGTCAGCCTCAATAGGCGTACTCCTCAACTCGTTGTTGTTCTACATCAAGTTGTTTTGCGTTTGTTCATTCACGGAGCTTCTCAGGTGAAACACCTTTTCGCAGTTCTTTTCCGTAGTTCTTTGATGATGCATCATACTGCAGAAGGCAAACTAGTCGGCTTGGATCACATGTGCGCAATTCCGGTGCATACTGCTGTAGCAACGAAAGCAATCGTATACTATGCGACCAGGTAAACCATAACTTTTTTTCTACGAGAAGCACATGGAGAAGATATTTCAGTAGGGACTATCGGCTGGCAATGCGGGACCTGCTCGGAATCATGCACACCACCCACACGGGTCTGACCATGACATTTTGAGTGTGTTTGTTCGGAACAAATGATAAACGATGCTGTTCTATGTTGAAAAGGAGAACTACTCAAAGTCGAGAACAGCAAGGTTCTGTACCGTTCTTTGGATCACACATGCGCTAATCGTGAGATCACAATGACGCTCGTTTCTTTTATCAGGAATAAATGAAATCAAAAGAATTTCGAAACACACATCACACTATGTGTTTGTTTGACCGCTCCCATTCATGATGGAAAATGCCATGTATTCATGATGATATCGATGAGAAAAGGTCCCAAATGTCAACGTCACGAGAACGAGATGGGTCAAGTGCGTTACGCCGTATTATTCGCACAGAATATGTTGAAGGTCGTTCGCTAAGAAGTAAAGTAATCGTATTCAATCATCAGTTTAGTCTATAGATATGATAGCTCTCGATGAAGACGACTGGTATCTTGTCCGAATCGCATACACATTTCTTGCATCTATAGCAATTATTGGAATCATCTCCAACTCCCTATTGCTCTACACAACTATTGTCACAAAGTGAGTGGTTTTCATTTATCTCCCGAAGTAATAATTCAGAAACCTTCGCTCAACTTGCAATATTCTCATCGGATGCTGCGCACTGTTTGATATGTGCCACAATGTAGATCTAATGCTCAAAGAATGTTCCAGTAAATCAATTTCAGTTCGGCGCGCTCGTTCAGTTTCCGCAGGTCGTATTCAAATTCTACATTGATAGCAGAATATGCAGTGTCATTCAGGTGCCTTCTGTAGCATGGTGGAATGAGAAAATGGGGGAAACAGATTCTACCCGAACTCTGCCTATCGGCTGGAGCCGGTTGCATCGTGTTCATTGGTATTGACCGACTTCTTTCGTTTATTTTCATCGTCGAATATCAATCTCTACCACGCAAGCTGGTCTTGGTATGATTTGTAAATTCACTCAAGAGAAATCGCTGTGATTTTCGTAATTCCTCAATTACACAGGTTCATCTAACGGCTCTTGCTATTTACTGTTCCTACACTCCCTTTTTGATGCACCAATATTTCGTTCCTCAGTGAGATCAGGCTTCTAGATCGTAAAACATCACGATTATCAGGCCTATAATCTGCACCATCACTTCTGTTTTCCACGGAGAAGCGGCGAAATTGTGGTCTTACGCCGTAAACAGCGCAAATCTGTTGTCAATCATTATCTACGTTGTTGGATGGATCACCATACGGCGCAGGAAAAGTGAGAAATATTGCAGATTCACCGAAAAGGGGCCGAATTTTTAAACCATTCAGTATCACTCGACAATCGGCGGCTCTTCCGCTCACTTTGCGCAGTGATGGCAATCGAGACAGTGGGATGGATGGTCGGATCGGGCGCGTTCACTGTAATTCACAAGATGGAGATGAAGGGTGAGATTTTAGCCTACGTGAGTTCGAAATTGAGCAAACTATTTCAATTCAGAAGGCACTCGATTCGCGCTTGGCTATGTCTGCGGGTTGCCTGTGAATGCAGCGGTCGCAATGAAGACATTGGTTTATTATTCTATCAGGTTAGCGCTCCTCGTTTTTTTTTTTTCCAATCCAATCGAAATAATTTCAGCACGGAATATAGTCATAATTTCCAATCCAATCGAAATAATTTCAGCACGGAATATAGTCAAGCGATTCGCAATGTTCTAAGGAAGAGTAACAGCATCGATACCGTGTCGTATTCGCAATAAAAAAAGTGTATGATGTTGTTATGAAGATATAGCAAGTTCACAAGCTTCAAACTGCTGAAATAAAAACAAATCATTGACGAACCGCAAAACAAACAAACAACGAATTGGCACTAGAACGTAGTTTGTTGTTACAAATTCGTACTTACCTAGAAAATGAGAAATCCTGCGTTCGTCTGGGCCGCTGCTCTGAACTACTGCTGACCATCATGATCACTGATCATCTCGAACGCGGCTTATCAGTGCCCCTCCCAGGATCCCTCCACTCTGCTCTTTCGCACCCTAATCCCCTGCCCCGCCCTCTCTCTCTCTTCACTACAGTCTCCCCGTTTCACGCACTATCTCGCACAATAGGTCGAAGTTGTTCGTATTCATGCGAGACTAACGACTTCACATGCACGGAAGTGATATGATACACTCTCCGCATTTCACGTTATCTACCCACAGCTGCATGACGAATGGGCGTACGGTAGATCGAGAGATTTGGATAATCCGAACTGGGAATCCAGCTCATCAAGAGGCGTTGGCCTGAATTGCCACCGCACGTCAACTGACATTCTTCGGTTGACTTGCTCGCTATAAAAGACGGCTTCGGATTCGGATTGATACCATTCTGCAACCTCCAGTGAGATGTCCATGCGCAGTGTTCTGATCGCGTGTCTTCTCCTGGCTTCGGGTGAGTCGCCATACACTTTGATTCGTTCAAAAATCAATGATTTCTTTCCAGGCGCCACTGCTCAACGCGGTACTCCGAGACCCGTTCATCTCAACACCGAGGGACCCTCGAACGCGACTGAGCCTCATTTCCCTTTCCACAATGCGACTGAAGGACCCGTCCATTTCAACTACACCGAGGGATCCTCGAACGCGACTGAGCCTCATTTCCCCTTCCACAATGCGACTGAAGGACCCGTCCATCTCAACTACACCGAGGGACCCTCGAACGCGACTGAGCCCCATTTCCCCTTCCACAATGCGACTGAAGGACC
>LS489020.1:1124634-1162844 GCA_900490845.1 Pristionchus japonicus | reverse complement strand
GAGCCTCATTTCCCCTTCCACAATGCGACTGAAGGACCCGTCCATCTCAACTACACGGAAGGACCCTCGAACGCGACTGAGCCCCATTTCCCCTTCCACAATGCGACTGAAGGACCCGTCCATCTCAACTACACGGAGGGACCCTCGAACGCGACTGAGCCTCATTTCCCCTTCCACAATGCGACTGAAGGACCCGTCCATCTGAACACTGAGAAGCCTTCGAACGCAACAGACACCTACTATCCGGTCTCCGAGGCCTATGGGAATCACTCGGCAACTCCGAGACCTGCCAGACCCACTCGTTCGGTCGCGTGGCCAATCTAACTCATTTGATCGTTCTCCACGATAAACCATATATTACATGTTTTGACAAAATCACATTTTATCCGCTCTGATTTACTCGAACATGTGTAGTGTTTTGTATGAATCAAAAGGAAACTAGCATGGGGTGGCGATAAGAGTATGCAGACATAGATATTGAAGTGTTTGGAATTCAGGGCATTCCCATCGTGATCTCAACTCCCTCGCTCAGAAGAGGCTTGAGCACCTCCAGGAAGAGCACGTGATTCGTGCTAGTGAAGCCCTGAAACTCGACCTGTGAGGCTTTTGAACAATATGCTTATTGATACCTTGTAAGTCTTCTCTCCATTGTCGATGACCACATTGTACAGCGCATTCCCGTTGTCATCGCTTCTCAGACCTCTGCAAGCTTCGGGCGGAATTGGTGAGTTGAAAATACATTTTCATGGCTACAGAGAATTATCTCTTTTCGATTCTAACTCTTGTTTCCATTCCAAGTTGCTGAGAGGGCCAGAACTCAGAGCTTGGAATTTCGAGAAAATGTCGAGAATTCATCACACCTGCCCATATTGCACGCCCACCAGATGTTGGAGATGCTCTTGCCCCAGCCTTTGGCCACCAGGAAATCTTCCTTGAGATTTTGCTTCCTGGAAATGTCAGTGTATTTGAGAACTAGATTGTGACTAAGGAATATGCATTTTGAACTCTAATCAGAGCTATGAGTCATTCGTGCACGTCAAAGATTCACTTGTAGTACACGGCCTTGATGTCCTTGACGAGAATCGTCTTGTTCTTGGTGGTGGGAAAGTAGTAGCAGGCGAGCTCCAGCTTCAAGGGAAATAGCTAAAACGTCGTTTGATCTCACTTTGCACAAATATCAATTAGTGCGAAAATTTCTCCAGTCATTGGAGAGAGGAATAACTAACCTTGCAGAACTTGTCCTCATAGAGCGGCTTCACTAGTCCGACCTCGTCATCGAGAGAGTTGAAAGAATCCAGTTTCTGGTAGGCAGAAGACATACTTGTCGAAAAGAAATGGCAGAGAATAGACAGAGAAATGCGTGGTGGAATGGTAACTTTCTCCTCTTTGCGAGTTCCGTTGTCAGGGCAACTACGGGAGATGGGTGAGAGATGCAGGCTAGAGACAGGCAGACGAACAGACAGATGTTTTCACTTTGAACAAAATGCATACAATGTGAAAGGCATGAGTCTCTTCAGTACAGGAGAAAATTTCGAATTATTAGCACTTCGAACCAGTACACAGTACACATTTGCCATCCAATTGGAGGAATCAGCCTTTTTTTCCAAAAAAAATTCTCAATGAAAGAATCCAAATTAATCATTTGATTGGATCTTAGTTTAGTTTGCCTTCTTCACGTTTTAGAGCGACAATATGTGAGGAAACCGATAAAAAATTGGATGGCAACATTCCTCAAACAACCATTGCTTTCTCGAGAGGTCGACTTTTCACCGCATATTCATTATCGTGGTAACAGCCAGTCGATTTAAGCACCACTTCTCTTCGAAAAAATTCTGGATCATAAATTATTATTTTGCATGTTTCCTGTATTGGATAAAGATGTGATGTCTAGAATTTGACAGTCTTCATTGAAGTTGTACAGTGATCTTTGATGAAAGAATCTCAAAATCATATATTCTTCACAGTGCTCTATGACTGTCCTCTTGGCTCTTTTATCTCTCTCCTTGATCTCTATTATTCCATCCCATTGCGCAATCTGCTCGTGCTTCGATGTCTCTCTTATCTCTCGTTTCACAATGATCTCTGATTGAAATTTTTTCTCTATCATCTCAATCCTTCTCTCCCTTATTTCATCACATCACTTGCATTCATTACTTTCGGCGCGAGCCCTTTCTACTCTCTCTTGATCCAACGTTCTCTCTGGCTTTCCTTGAGCCATTTTCACCTGTCACCCTTCCTCGTGGTTAGGATGACGCGTGGCGAAACTCCTTTACTCTGAAACTGTTATTTACCACAATAACTTCACAGACTGACATAAGATGTGCAACCTCTTCCTCACTCTTGCTCCTCCATCATCTCGTTTCTCTCTAATTCTCCTCTCACATAGAGACGAAGAACTCGCGAGACCGACTGCCGAAGCTGCTTGGAGGGATGGAATACTCGCAGGTTTGCCTGCACTTGGTTTCTACCCGACCTCTTTAAAGAGAGTCGGCGGTCAAAATTATTTTTTTAAATTATTTTATTTTTGAGCTGGGTAATGCTCTGACATCCTCCAATGAATAAAAAAGCAAAACAAAAATATAAATTATGAGTCAAACAGTTAATTAAATAATTGTTGTGTATTTTGGTATACTGTAGCAATAGCATCTTACAAATGTCGATGTTTCATGAATCGCGCTCGGCATCGCGCACGTCAGCCATACACTATTTTTTCATTTTTCGTTGTCCTTCGATTCGCGCAGTGTTTTCCTTTGTTTTGACGATTGTTTTGCTCCCATTTATGCACGATATATATGTAAACCTTGTTGCCATCGTATAGTGAAGTATTTGTTAGGCTGTAAGCACACTATCATGCCTTTTCCTGTTCACGACTGATGCCACTTGTCATAGTTTGCTTTGTTGCTCGAATCTTTCAACGCAAACGACGTGAGTACGTGATTTGAGCGGTTAATTGCATCCCTTCCAGTGTGTTATGACCCGTGTCGCGCCTGCCAATGGCCACACGTACTTCGCGAAGAAGGAGCATCTCTTCGCGTGCCTCCAGGAGGACTCTGGAATATCGACGGAACAGTTCCTGAGCGGGTGCCAGGGATTGGCTGACTTCGACGGTTAGTTTTGTACCGAATAAGGTCGCCTTTGGCCTGTTTCTTCTAGCCAAAAGTGATTTTAAGCCCGTTGATATATTTTTCACGAGTGAATGTGAACCGTTTCTTCCAGGTTTCATGGGAACTGCCGTCGCTCTCGTCAAGAGCAACATCGCAGGCAACGTGATTAAGGTATTTCCGCTGTTCAACCTTCAAATGTCCCTTCCTTTTGACGATTCTCATGTTTCGGAGCATGCCGTTGTCGTACTCAAGCCGATTAAGTCCTTTCCAGGGTCGAACTCGGTGGCAAAAGTAGACATATTGGGCATCGCCACCGAGGGACTGCTCTGGCTCAAGAGGTATGATCTTTTTTGTTATTGTATACTTTGCGTCTTTCCTCGTTGCATTTCCAGTTATATCGTCAAGTCTTGCTTTATCACAATGAATTCATCGCGAATCATGTCTCCAAGGCGCGGAACTTTGATATTTCTAAGTTACAAACTATATTTTCCCGTTATTATCGCCGAAATGAAACTCACCACGCTGTCAGAATATCAGAAACTACCCATTTTGACGCGATGTGGATGTTGACAATGATTAATTCACGCCAATTAACCTAATTGAGGTCGTAATTGAAGCGGCTCCTCATCGGAAGACAGTTCTGAAGGCGGCCGCTGAGGGTCGCGAGGGAATGGACGATGTCTGCATTGAGCACGTGAGGTTTTCGCTGTTTCTCCCAGGTACAAAATATGCTCTGGTTTCCTCATATTTTTCGATATTCGTTCATAGCAGTACCTGTGGCACGCCCTAAATTTTAAGAATAGTTATACGTTGACCATTGATATGATCTCGGTACAATTAATAACTTATTAATTAGTCAACGCTTTTTAAATTACTTCAACTAGACACTTTCCAGGAGCACTTGGACAAGTTCAAGATGAACGTGAAGACGCTGGTTGACTACTACGTCGCCAAGGGCCTGGATAAGCTCATTCCCAACCAGTAGCAGTGATTTCCCCCTTAATTATTATTAGTTTCAATCGTATTACCAATGTAAGCCTGTTCTAAGAAGATCTATAACGTATTTTGTTATGAGACACTGTCGTTGTTCCTGATGCCCTAGGCGAACGATATTTTTGTTTCGTTTCGTATTTATTGTGAGAACGCTTTGTTGTGACGTTGAGAGTAACGATATCTGTATAAAATGTTTTAAATTATAATATTTCCATGCTGATCAACACTTGATTTATCCCTAAAAGAGGATGCGAAAGTCACAGAAAGATTGCGCGATGAGGATGAGGGCATTGTTATTCGCTTCGGCAACACGAACTTCTGACAGTTGAATGTCACTTATGCTTCGTTCTCTTTGATTTGCATTTGAACTCCTAAAATAACCTTGGCAAATAACGTCGATGGAGTCTGGTTGGCGGCCGTTGAAGTGCTTGCCGCAACAGCAAACCCCCCGGTTTCCAGTTTCTCCCTCCACTGCCGAGCAATCGATCGGCTTCCTCGGGCAGCATACGGTGGGTAACACACCCATATATTCCGCTTGAGCGGGTTAGAGTTTTCCGGGAAGGGCCCATAGACGCCCGTGCCTAAACAAACAGTGCAGCGCTTCGCCATCTTTGATGACTAATTGTTACAAGATATAATGGCCAGTTTCGAAGCGAAATACATCATCGGCGATAGTTCCAAGACGATCCTATCATTTTACTAAGCGGAACACCGTGTAAAAATGAGCGGAAACTGAATCGGCGAAGAGGAACCACAACGAGAGACGACACTGGTTGATCAAATTGATCGAAAATGGTGCAATAGGACGCTCCGTGACCCCTAACACTGAAAATAGCTTGAAAACAGCGAAAACATGACTGAAACGGGGTTCACACCAACAAAGTTAGCTATAAAAACAGTCGATATCCGTCGTTTTCAAACTACAGTATGAAAAACGACGGCTATAGCAATCGACAACTGACTATGCTATTGTTACCGTAATCAACGCATTTAAATATTAATAACTCCTTAATTACTTATTTATAAAATTTAATATTTTGGCATTACGATTAGCAACAGGGAACACGTCGTTTGAGCCATAATCACTTTTTACCTGCCGACTCCCTTTAACGGTAAAGAGGGGAGGGGCAGGCGAGAGAGTGTGCAGTAGAGTTCGAGAAACGGGTCACCGGTCAGAGAAGTGAGAGAATGTGTGAAATGAAGAGACGGTGACCCGTATTTCGAACTCTGTTGTGCTGTAAGTGGAGTGGGCATCATCGTATGCCTTCGAAGTACACCAGGCGAGAAAAAGAACAGTTTTTCTTTGCAGGAATGGACCTCCAAGATGCGTTGCGCGGAACCTGGTTTGGCATCAACGAACAAGTATTCTTTAAACTTTGGCATCAACGAACATCAACGAACAAGTATTCTTTAAACAATATATTGATGGTCAATTATGAATGTTTAGGGCAAAATCGGAGTTTTGCTTGCGATCACTCAGAGAACCAGTCAGAGAAGGGCCGATGCCATTCCGAAGGGTATGGTAGAGGATCGTGAACTGAATGGATACGGAAATTGATATTCAGGACGAATCGTCCATGGCTTTCTGAAGTCGGACAAGACTGGCGCGGAATATTGCGATTCGCTCATCCCGACAGCTACGGACCATAATGGATACACCTTTGTTGTCATTGATCGGTGTGTTTTAGTCCTGTTAGTGAGCTTTCAATGATCGTTGTGTTATCTTCTGCACATTCACGCGCGAAGTGATGTCCACTCAAAATGGGCAGATCTTGCGGCGCCTTTTTTCGTGATCGGGCATGCGTTTCAATATTGCATACTTTGCAGGCCGAATGGAGAGTACGAGATGCACTCTTTCACGAATTTTTTCGTTGATGAGTTCAAGAGGACAGACTGGGAGAAAGGTGACTTCCACAACTGCGATAGAGAGAACTGATTTTTAGGGTGAGGGTCCAAATGTTCTGAAACGTGCACCAAAATAGTCCCAACATTTTTTGGGGGTTTCTAAAATTGAGTTCCTAAACATCCCAACGCCGATGTTCAGGAGTGCAAGTGGTCGGCAACTCTCCTCCTCACAAGCCGTACAAGAAGGTGGAAAGAGGAAGGAAGCTAATGGCAGAGACACTCGAGGGATTCAAGGATGATGCCACGCCAGAGGAGGTGAGTTGATCTATGATCTTCCGAATATGACGATTTGACTTTTTTTGATTGCTGAGGCGTTGTTCACTATGGGACAGGACCGTGAGGTGTGCTTCCCTGACGACCAGCTTGTAAGCCAGGTACGCATCAGCAGTCTTCTGCTTAGAACACCCAATCACAGACTCCCATTATTCGCTCCAGAGAAAGGCGGGGATGAGTTCCCACGTATGAGAAATATTCACAATGAGCGGGCAGTGCGGTTCATGCAAATTGCCCAGCCTTCTCTGAGGGGCGGAACGCTGCGCAAATCGAACGCTTATTGCATGTTGACGAGTACGAACATCGTGATTTGGCCAAGATCTTCACGCGAATCGGCAGCCCTCCCTGGTATGGAACCCGATCGCAAACTGCGCTCGTCGTGGATAAGGGTGAGATTCGGGAGATCCTGCACATTTCCGGAGTCTCGATCGCTCCCTAAATAAAATGATTTTGGTGGTTGGGGAGGAGGCTATGGGAATATTTTGAATTGTCCGGGAGTTGCCCCGGACTTCGAAATACGAATTAGAAAGGTAGTTATGGATTATTTCAGATGGATCGGCATTCGTCCGTGAACGACGTCTCGTGTCGATCGGAGAGGATGAGAAAGAGGAATGGGAAACTCGCGATTTCACTTTTCAGATTCCTCCGAGAACCTAAAGATTGTAAATATTGTTGTGTCCGATGCGTGTACATCAATGTTCAAAAAAAAATTGCACTGTCTCGTGTTTCAATTTAGTGGAAGTGTCAGTTGATAAACTTTATATTTTAACTTTGCTAATCAATTTAAAAATTTAACTATGAATTTTTAGATTTAAGAGTGAGTGCATTCACATTAAAGTCCACAGTCCATAGAACATACAATTTCGAGTTTGATTCAGATGATGCATCAAACATTGGACGGCTGCTGTATGTTACTCCACAAGCTCTACGATACTTCAGCACCTTGCATATTCTGTACATTTTGAACCGTGCAATGTGCATAATTATTTATCAGACTCTTACGCTAACGGGTTCATATCGGACCTTCATCCTTCAAAGGTCCGAATATTTATGATATTTACGATGTTTTAATGAATTTTTTTTTCAAATCACTTTCTACACATCGATTGTTTACTATCACGATACGCAGCAGTGGTGTGCGTTTTCGAAATTCCAGTGACTAGTTAGTAAACGTTGCGAGTTGATTACGAGCAAATACATCTGTTAATCAGTTAAGTGTTGCCACCTTCTCTCACTATTACTAAAATCATTTCGGCTTCTTGCTAATCGTTTCCAATCAAAATTGAAAGGCAAAAATGCATAAAGAGGTGTGAAAACAACATTTTGCGATGGCCCAAAACAGACAATCATGCCCAAATCATCATTGTTCTTGAGGAGCTTTCTCTTCTTTTTTTTTGCATATAATGTACTCACACGTAATATTGCTGCAGATCTGCCAGATGACAACATTTCCGTCGTTTGTTATTGACAATTGGCATAATTTCGAAATTAATAAAAATATTGCCCACTCAGTGCAATGACGTTCATACTATGGGCCTTCCGAAACATCAATGCGTTGCCAAATGGATCCGAGCTCGATCATGCAAAGTATATATATGTTTAACGGGAGGACCGAATTATGGTGGATCCCCAACGATAGGCAGAAAAGCTGATTTCGAAATTTTGTTTACGACTAATCCTGTGAAACCAAAATAACATTTCAAAATTACGAGTTTAGATCAAAGCAAGTATCATTTCGAAAGTCATCTGTGTCACTTCCGATCATGCAGCCACATGCTTGTTTTCGCACCACTTTTATGTATTCTTACGCACCCCAATCGGCCCGCCTCCTAATATCATTCTCCTTCTCACTTCTCTGCACACACCACTACTACGATATTCTCTACAATGGCCACGAGACTACTGATCCAATCGATTCGCCAACTTAGACGAGTTAGCACATCTACTGGTGGATATGGGAACTTCAATGCCCAGGTATCGTGCTCGATTCTTCGATGAGTCTTCGATCTAAACTCATGAAATTGTTCCAGAACCTGAATTTCCATCGATCTTCTTCTCCCAAGGTCATTCCGACGGAAATACCTCCATTCGGAACGATGGCCACTGATCACATGATTGAGGTAATGAATTCTACATCTACAAACCAAATAATTGTAGAAAGATTTCGAAAATTCTAGATCGACTTCAAAGCCGGAGAATGGCAGACTCCAACGATTCGACCGGTCGAAGACTTGAGGATTCATCCGCTATCCAAGGTGACCATTTTCATAAAACCATTCAACAATTTGTAACGCAGGTGCTACACTATTGTCCCGTGATCATCGAGGGATTGAAGGCGTTCAAAGGTACGATTTTGCAAAATCGACTTTCGAAATTGTATCGATAATGATGCAAAACAACAGGTGTTGACGGACGGATCCGCATCTTTCGAGGAGATGCGAGTATGGAGCGAATGCTTGCGTCTGCGAGGAGAGCCGCTCTTCCGGTTTGATATTTCACTCTTACCATTAAACTCATTCTGAGCATACTTCCGCTCTCAAATTTCTAGAATGACGGAAAAGGGGAAAACAGAAACTGTAACAGTCATGATTCAAGGAGTTCTGCCCGCAGCAACTCGAGGAGATGATCGAGAGTCTCGTGAGGATCGATCAGGTATACTGTAGTAGTTCTGATCGTATGATATACCGTAATCCACACAGGACTGGATCCCGACGAACGAGGGCACCGCATTGTACATCCGCCCGTTGATGGTCGGCACTGAGGTAACTCTCTATCTTTCAATTGTTAGCAGCGATAGTAATTTACTCTACAGGCCGGCCTCGGAGTTACTCGATCGAAAGACGCAAAGCTGGTAGTCGTGTGCTGCCCGGTCGGCGCGTATCTTACCAAAGGGTTTGTGATCTTGATTTTACTGATCTTTCGAAATCATATTTTCAGCTCCAGTGCTCTCAAACTGTACGCCAACCCGGCGCACTCGCGCGTCGCTCCTGGAGGCGCGGGCGGATTCAAGATGGGATGGTAAGCTGAGCTTTCTCTCTCGAGCGGTTTAGAGCTTTGCGGGAGGCCTCTCTCTTGAGAATTGCCTCTCTCTCGAGGAAAAATGCAAAGACCTCTTTCTTGAGAATTTGCGAATTATAACACAGTCTTTCCTTACTAGTGTTCTAATTCCAGCAACTACGCCGCTACAATCGTGGTTGGCGACGAGGCAGCTGCGCACGGCTGCGCTCAATCGCTGTGGTTGTGGGGCGAGAAGCAGTTGATTACTGAGGTATACGGTATCTCTATTCGCTAGGCAATCGCGAACTAACTCACTCTCAGGCCGGCACGAGCAACCTCTTCCTCTTCTGGAAAGATGCGAATGGTGGTGAGTGGATACCGTAATCTACCATGAAAGTATCGCAAACTGACGAAATTGCTCTAGAACTCGAGTTGATCACGCCTCCCACGCAAGGAGGCCTCATCTTACCCGGGATTACGCGCGATTCTATCCTGACGATCGCTAAGGAGTGGGGAGAGTTCAAGGTGTTCTATTCCTCGCTTTCTCATCAATAACCGGTTCTTCAGATTACTGAGCGCTTCCCTGCTATGGGAGAACTGCTGAAAGCGGCTAAAGAAGATCGGGTAAGTATTATTCATTCGAAGTTCCAGAGTTGATCAATCGTTTCTAGATTCTGGAAGTATTCTGTTCGGGCACTGCCTCAGTTGTGACGCCCTGTGATCGGATCGTGTACAAGGAAAAGGTAATTGAGAAATAGCAGAGAGGCGATTAGTCATTTTCTTTCATCTTGCCGCCAAACGTCTCGTGTCTACGGAAATTATTTCAGTCCTACGAAGATCCAATCGAGCTCAAAATTCCGTACAAAGTGAGCAGCGACGCGCTGTTCAAGCGTCTGCACGACACGATTACAGGAATTCAGGTTGACTTTTTTTTTGGAAAATCGATAAATGCGTATATTTACAGTACGGTAAGATCGACCGTCCCGAGTGGGTTCGAATCGTAAACTCATCGGTTACCGTAACAGAAGAGCTAACGAAATCGGAATTTGCGTTGTAAATTTCGAAATCAAATTATCGCTACCCAACTTGTTTGTGTAACAATAAATTGCCATGTACAATCCTCACACCAGATTTACGAAACTCATGCATTAATGTTCATGCATTTTAGTTATCCAAAACTTTCGATAAAATTTTGAAATTTTGCAATTCAAGTTTTCGTGCTCACAGGTGTGATCAAAACAACTTGCGGAGGTGGTGATGAACGGAATAATTTCAAAATGAAACTTCGATGATCAGATGTCAAAACGAGTATGATTAGAGCGTTTAGTGCAGGATGTAATGAAGAAAAGGGGATGAATCTGCAGATACATTACTTGAAAAAAGAAAAAGATTCAATGAAAACCTGGTGAAAATAGCAGGAATCGGTGCAATCAAGCCTAGTTGGTAGATGAGATTGGAGAGAAAGTTGGTAAATAGTGGATTTACTGCCTAAATTACGCAACATTAGTATAGACTTTGAATTCAAGCAAACTTGTGCACTGAGAATGACCAGTTGCTTAGTATGTGTGCTTCTCATTTTCTTCGACAACGTTCCTTGATAGATTCGATGGACAATGAAGAGAGTGAAATATGAAATTGAGTGCAGTAAGAGTGGCTGGTAGGAGCACCTGCAGAACTTCTAGTGGGCTCAACTGAATATTTGCAATGTGGCCATAAAATGAGAAAAAAAAAGTGGTTACGTTGACATATTCCTTGGTGCAATCAATTGAGTGGTCGCAATATGCGAACACAGCGGAGACGACTGAGAGGAGAATGAAGATTGCGGTGTGCTCGAAAAATCTAACACTTCTGAAACATAATCGTAAATTTGCATCCAACGATCAAGAAGAAATAAGTCAGTAATAAGTACCTCGAATTCGAAATTAGAACAGCCCGCCACACGAAACAGTAAGTGATCGCCACAACTTCTCCGTAGATTGTCAACAGCCAAGTTATGAAGATTGTGTAGTCTAACCAGGCAGGGAAAGTAATGGAAACACCGAAGGAGTAGCAGAAGAGTCCGTTCTCGATTTTGTAGTACCACTGAATACGAAATTTGACAAGCAAAACGGATGAAATAGAACTAACCACACCTAGGAGCATGCCACACAGCGCACAGCAAAAGTCAACACACGCTACCGCCAGAGTTAATGTTCGGTAAAATCCCTTCGCAGCATTGAGCAGAATGACGATGAACAAAATCAGGTTGAAAAGACACCCGACAACGCCCATAGAAGTCCAAAGAATTGTTGCGAACACTCTGTCGACCTCATATTTCTCAAACTCGTCATCGTAATTGATGGTTGAGTTATCCATGCGGAGGGAGCTTAGCTAGTCGAGCGCTCTAGGATCGCAGCACGAACTAGCGAGATTTGATTTGGCGCCACCGTTTTCATATAACTGAGTGCATTTGCATCTGGTTCTCTTACTTTCATGCTGATGTCTAGTTCACTTGAAATGCAGAATCTAATTTAGTCGCGTGTGCAGTCGCGTCTTCTCTGTATCACTTGGCATTTCCGATATCTGAGCAGCTGCTTTTGGAAGTTTGTCCAATAAGGTGATCATTCATTTTGAAAAAAATTGCACATATGATTGAAGTACGTACTGCACTAAGTCGGGAAGATTCGATTTTAATGAGATTCGAATGTTAGCCTACTGGACGAGCACTTAATGAGGGCGAGAGAACAACTGTTAAGTAATAGACGGAATTTAGTGCCGTACGTAAAGGTGTATCGTGCGAGGAGATTGGTGCGTGGGCTTTTGTTATCTCGCTTCATTATGTACGATTATATATTTCAGTGAGGTGAATGCGGTATCACTGTCATCGAGATGGACATTTGGCGAGTTGGCCTTCTTTTCAGATTCGATCTTACGGAAGGAGCCACCTTCGAATTGGTTAGGAAGCGAAGAAGTGACCAGAAGACATCTATCACAATCTGTAAAAAATATTTCAAAATTTCAAAGTGTGGCGCGAACCTGTCGGTTAGCCGAGTTTTTCAAGATGAAAATGGCGCAAAACTGAGTGCTGTTGAGTGTGAATAGTAGCTGAACAAATGTGAATTTGCACTCAGGAAGCTGAACTCCATGTACCAGAAGTGTCAACTTGATCGCGGCAAGTACCACATCGGGGAAATTGCTGGTGTCAACAAGCATGAAAATCATCACGCTCGTGAGCGGAATTACATGGTTGAGAAGGGAGCCTTGAAGCTGAACTCTGATCGTTAGTCGGATACATTCTAGCAAAGACTGGTTCGAACCTGCCAATAGAACACTTCGAATAATTTTTTCATAAGTTGCTGGGTGTGAGCGGATTTAGCGATCTGGATTCGAGTTTTTTGATGAATTCGACGTTTAAGGATACCAAGAGGGTCTTCTTCAAAGTGATCATCGTATGAACAATGAAGAACAGCAGCACAGAGAAATTGACAACAAGTGTCACATAGTATAGATACAGCTCTGATATGGATGGTATAATATATTACGAGGGTTGTCCATATTACCGTATCGAAAATACTGAGGATCGCCGGGGCTTCCGAACAAAAATAAGTGTCCTCTCTGCTCAAGAAAGATAAGTTCATGTTCCTACAAATGGTTTGTTGATACAATCCAGTTGTTAGTACATTTACCGTCATCAGTTCGTCCGAATGGACAGGCTCTCGACTGAAAACAATAAATCCGATAACATTCGACAACAAAAGGGGAATCTGAACGCATCCCATAGCTGTTTGAAACCTTAATGCAACTTGTTCATACGATTGGAAGGCTTCAGAATACCGCTTCGATAACTTAAACTGCGAATCGTCAGGCATGAACATTTGATGCATTCGCAAGATGAGAAATGCGAATGGAGGCTGTACAATCACAATGGAGAATGACATAATCCCCTAAAATTCCTGTTAATTCGTTATTTCAAAGGTACCACACCAATATGACACTATTCGGTAAGCCCATCCGACATAACGGACCCTCACAGTACAGGCCCGAGTACGGTAACAGAATGTAGATACGAACGAGGAAGAAGAGAATAATCTCGTAGGTGATGAATGCAATCTGGGAATCGATGACTGACTTTATTTGATGGTTGTTATCTCATTTAGAGAACATACATGCATAGCAATGTATCCACGGCGAATACTCGCGCTCATCGTCTTGCTTTTTCGTAGTAGAATGTAGAGTGGAAATGGGTGAAAAATAAATGTATTCACCAACGACATAACCATTTGTGCACTGTATTTCAAATATTCGAAATAATTGTTATTGAAATTGACTCACTTCATGCCAATGTCCATCAAGCACCGTTGATCCAAATCAAACCCATAACGGAGAGCAGTCATAATACGGAAGTGAGGCTGTCAGACCACTTTTTCGTTTGAGCCACAGCACCTTTTTCGCCAACTCCCGATACGCAAATTATATGTTTATTGGAGCAAGCGAGACACTGATTTCACGGCAGTACCAAATTGGCACACAAATTTTCAGTTGAAATTGGATGAAGAATTCCCTCAGAATTCGGAATTCTTGACAAATTTTGGTATCAGTTTCATTTCGTTGTGTAGGTGGGACCGAAAACTAGCCAACAAGTCAGTTCTTATTTGCATTTTTTCTTTGTTTTCAGGAACATGTTTGGAAGGGTTTGTCGGGCGCCGTAGCAATAGAAATCGATACATTCTGTGAGCAGATCGACTGTGTCGAGATGTGTCAATTTTGAAAGAAAAACCCATTATTTGCTACTCACAAGGAAGTCTGTACCGACCTCTGGCTGGCAGTGTAGAAAATACATTGTTGTTTTCGCTGTGAAGAGCCAGTTGATCAGCTTAAGAGCCGTTCTCTATCATTCACCGTTCTATAAAACAGCCAACACCGATTGATGCAGTTCACTATGATCGCTCTCGAGCTTGGCTGCTTCGTCAGTGCGCAGTTTAGATCAGATCTGCAGGCTCAGACAAAAAAAAGGCAAAAAAGGGTAAAACAGAACAATATATTGTCTTCAGAACCCGACCACTCCCAAGTCGAGCAGGCTCTGAGTGAGTGATATTTAATTGTTGAAGTTGTAGGATCACGATACCGAATATCTGTCTGTTCACGGAATAGAACACATGTCGAGTTGATGATCTGTTCGAAAACAATAATGCACATGATGCCGGCAACATTCTTAATGAGCTTTTCGTATCGCTTGGCTAATCTTGTCAAGCATTGTGATAAATCTGTTCAATGCATTGCGCAACGTACATTTGAAAATTAAAAAAAGGGTTATTGAAAAGAGTGCAAAGAAGAACGATATGCTTAGTGCATCTTTGATCGGTGAACAGCTACATAATCAAATTCTTCCAGTCACAATTCATATAGCAGGTGACATATGACTAGTTATGAACGAATATATAACAGATAAGATTGATTGCTGGATTCTTACTTTCCCAAGGATACAGCACGTTTTGTCAGTAATAAACATTTCTACCGCCTTCGCAGGTTGGCTGTTATCATTATTCCAAGACTCCTTTTCTTCAGGAGACAATGGCTTTGTAATCATTCATGCAATTGTATGGTACTCTCTCTTTGCGCTTTCTCTCGTCTTAAACTTATTGATTTTCTTTCTAGAGTAGGGTTCGATAAACGATAGTTGAGCGAGAATCGAGAAGAATCATTCCTTTCATTTCCACTCAAACGAGGCGGTCTCTTCTCGACTGAGAGTTCTCGGTGAGAACGATTCTCGACTGAGAACTCTTGCGAGAACCATTCTCATTCATTCTCGCCTCATTTCGCACTGGCGGTGAGCGGTGAGGGGGAGAATGAGAGGGTTCGCCTTGCTGGCCGACCATTGCCATTCTCCACCCACCGCCTTGCCAAGTTCTCGAGTGAGAGAATGATTCTCGACTGAGAATAGATGAACAATTCTCGACTGAGAACTCTCAGTTGAGAATGATTTCTCGGTGAGAAAATGAGGGTCTCTTGCGAGAACTCTTCTCATTTATCGAACCCTATTCTAGAGAGGTTAGTTCGACAAATTTTTCAGCAATCTCTCTCGAATCGCAGTTCTTCCAAGGAAATAGACGCTTTCCGGAATGTATTCCATGTTTACGCTATTACAAATATCTTTTTTTGGCGCAGGGTTCGCACTTTTTGGCGCAGGGTTCGCACACTCGACGATTTTATGAAGAGCCCTCAGACCGGTGCTGTTGCGGTAATTCTTTTGAGCATCATTTGATCGATCATTAACAAATTTATGGCACATATTTTGCAGAGGATTGCAAAGGGCGAAGCGATCGGCGCCGTGATGAAAAGTTTCCAAAGTATTAGCAAATGTGATAACCACAAAGAAGTGCACACGTTCAGGAATAATCGATCAATACAAAAAGGCGCTGGAAGAGAACGCCTGCGTAAAGGAAGACGTAATCAGATATCTTAATATTTTATGAATAATGTGAATTCTAAACTCCTTGATTCGTCCTTGCAGGCGCGTAAAATATTCGATGGAGCAGTGGAAATTTTCAAAGGACAAGTTCAGGTGAACTAACAAATATTTTTTACATTCCCTAACTTACTGAATTCCATTATTCATTTTCAGAAAATTTTCGGCAAACAATAAACCGCTGCCTCAACGAGCCTATTATTGAATTATATTTGCTCGTCGCAAATCACATTCGATTTTCATCGCCTCTCGGTTGAAATTTGATTGTGGTTCTGTTAGAGCTCGGCTCCATCGGCAACGATGAATTAATTCGCAACAGTCAATTTACTACTACGAACGAAGCCCGAAGAGCTGAAAATTGAATTTAGAAACAATAAGATCTCAGACAACGATGAGATGTCAGACCTCTTTCGATGCGAAATTGAAATCACTATCGATTCTCAAATGCAAATTCGTGTAGTAGTACACATTATCTATTCTCTCCTGATCATTTCTGAATCAGATTTGAAGTTCTTTTATATTTGTGAGCGCTGCGGATGCGCTTCTCATCTTCGTCCATTTTGTCGTCATTCTAATGTGGTGTTAAAATCTCGGAAAAGTTGTTGGAAAAGTTGAAAGTAGTGTTAATTTTTCGATGGAAAAGTCGTTGGAAAAGTTGCGAGATTTGAATTCCCGCACTTTTCGTTATCTCAGTTCTCCGTGACCTATTGACACCAAAATTGGTCGATACACTTGTTGACACATTATTACTGATTTGACCCATTTTTAAGTTGATAGGTTCACTAGGAAGTAGGAAATGAGCGAAAACGGACAAGGCGGGAATTCAAATCTCGCAACTTTTCCAACGACTTTTCCATCGAAAAATTAACACTACTTTCAACTTTTCCGAGATTTTAACACCACATAAGAAAAGTTTACATTAAATTTCGGAACTCCAATGTGAAACATTTGAAACTCTCGTGTTGGTAATGATGAAAATAAAGGCATCCTTGCCTTACCGTGTTGATGTCATGCTAGTTTCGCAGCTTCTGATTCAGCACCCTGATCTTCCAACTCAGGATAATTATAGCCTAGACTCTTTCACATGCAAAAGATGTTTCACGATTCACATTATGTTTCACATGCACAAGTTCCGCTTTGCTCAATACGCCATGTTTTAGCTGCTCAAATCTATGAATTCAACTGACAACTACTTTATCACTGAATCCTTCGAGAACATATTCAATCTCTTCCAAGAATCCCTATTTCTTATCGCTACTTTTCTGAACCTTGTCACACTCTACTTACTCGTTCGCGAAACGCCCCCGCATCAGTCCAGCATCAGAGTCTATCTCATCACATTACAGGTGATATTTTGAGCAAATTGTCACTGCTTATTTCGTGTTCAGGTTCTTCTCATAATCAATGACGTGTACATTGACGTGCTATATCGACCGGTTCCCCTTTTTCCGCTCGCCGCAGGATATTGCAACGGCCTCCTATGCACAATAAAAGCGATTCCGATGACGTACTTGGTGGTGAGCTGTTACTCCTGTCCGTAAAATGTGTTCTTTCAGATATTGTTTTGCTGGCTGCTCTCTCAAATTGGAGTTTTCGTCATTATTTGTTGTACTTTTCGACATCAGAAAGTGCTAGTACATGGACATCCCTTGAAATTTGGGAAAGTGGGGGCTCTTCTAATGTGAGTGATGTACGGTTTTTTTCAGCGTTCATTAAAGATTTTTCGTGCCGCGTTGCTATTGGCATTTTCTGCGCCAGAAATTATGATGTGTTTCATTCTCGAAGGTGGAGAAACGACTAACGCACTCGAAAAAGTTAAAATTCTTTTCATTATGCAGTTGGTCAAACTCATTAATTTCAGTTCTCTGCGGACATCTCTTGGATCAAGGAGCGAGGCTCGCTCTTCATCGTGTTCGAGAAGACAAGAGAAGTGAAATTCGCAGGCTGCAGCCTTATCATTGTAAGAAGTATGGGCGCTCCTGCACGGGCCGGGGATGGAATCTTATGGGGAGTGCCGAAATCTGTTTTGTGATCGGCTCATAGGAAAGCTTTAGCTTTTGTCGATATCCTTCACTCTAATTATGTGCCTATTCAGTCACATGTTCAAGGAGCTAAATGGCAATGTGAGTAGATTTTGAGAACAAGTATTCCAATCAGTCTATTGGAATAGAACAAATACAGCCCGATAACTTCGAAACACATCCGACGCTCACTTCAAGTTCTTTTCGCTCAGGTAATAAACAGTAAAAAAATTGATCTAGGGAGTTGACGTATTCTCTTTTAAAAGCGAAAGTGAAACATGGTCTGAAACATCAGGTTCAGCTAGGTCTGATAATTGGTAGCATCAGAGTAGCGATTTCTCAACATTTGGATGTTGAGATGTATCTAATCTATTCGGAAGGAACTAGATCACACGTAATCCCCAATAGAAAAAAAAACATGATTGTTTTAGCTAATCGTCCCACTTTCGTTGATCGTTGTTCCATTGCTGATCGTTCTAACTGGCGTCACATTCGACTGCGTTGGTCAAAGTGAGAAAGATATGTACGAGACGGAAACTTGATGTACACAATTATTACAGGTATATCTCTGGCCTCCATTTCACTACTTCTCCTTCATTCTTCGGTGCACAACATCATCCTGCTCTCGCTCACTCCCTCCTATCGTCAATTTATTGTCTCTGCGTGCAAGTGCTTCCTTCAAAGTTCCGGGTCTGATCGATCGGTTACTGTAGTGCGGTGGATAATTCCTGACGGATTCAGAAGGAAACAATAATAATTGTTGATGAACGACAAAGATATCTCAATAATAAGAATTGGTAATTTCTCAGTATGAATAACGAGTATCTTGCGATTCAGAAAGAGGCATTTTGAACTTGCATCTTAGCATCTGACTGATCTGTCTCCTGTAGTCTGACATGGATATCAGCACAGCAAGAGTGTCTAGAGGGAGGAATGAGCTGATGAGCAGAGGTGAGGCTTGGGCCATCCAGTGGCAGTCGATTCGGAGAAGTGGCATGAAGATCATGAGACCGCAGGGAGAATAGAGACAGATGAGGGGGATCACGGTCTGAACTTTGAACGTGATAGATGAAACTGAGGCTGTGCGTAGGGTTCAATGGGATCGGGCTTTTTGTCAAGGGAACAGAAAAATGAGATCAATGTGACGGAATCATAGGGTTAAATGGGTGGGGGGGGGCTTTTCGTCTCGAGAGTAGAAAAAATTAAATTGCTGGATAAATCGATATGAGACTTACCTGCAAACAAAGCGTGATGAACAATTGTCGCTGCAAGCGCAGAGACGTTTCCGAGACGAGTTTCGCGACTTTCAAATGATGAACAATTTCGAAAAACGCATAGATCATGAATCCGAAGCATACGGACATTACACTTCCGAACAAGACATTGGCGTAGATTGGAGTCAGGTTGAACGATCCGTTGGACTGAAATTGATTTATACGAAGTTAGTCGCACTCCGTACTTTTACACGAAAAAGTCTCATTAGCATCACTTTGTCTAACCATTTCAATCTAAGATTCGTACCAGATAGTAATCTCCCATAAGGATCACATGGCTCTTGATGTCCACTCCGAAGTCGGACATTGTGTTATCATACAAGCGGAGTATGCCTGAGTCAGTTGCGGGGAAAAGGAAATATACTCCGCAAAACCTCAAAGCAACGTTATTCACCATATAATGAAATAAAATCTTGCCAAACAATGCTTTCGATGAGTTCTCTGAAATGGCCCAAAATTGTCGAAATGTTTCTTTCTCTTGAATACCTCTTGAATAAACATTTGAAATGTGTTGTACGTAGCGTCGACAATCACCATGATGATCTGCGAAAACACATTTCTACAACACTTTCATGCAAACTCAACTGAAGATATCGGTATGATCCCAGATTCGCCCGTGTTCAAAACAGTAAAAAACAGAGAAGAATTGAGAAAAGAGTGATGCCGATGGCTTTAAACTTGGTTTTGTGGAAGATTTAAATTCAGAAACTCACCATAGGCATATTCTACGACGTGTACGATATCGGCGTAATTCATGTGACGTAAGTGACGCTCTAAGAATACTCATGGCTTTCTATTTCTGATCTTCTAGAATAAGATGATAGACGTAGGATATGCATGGTGAAGCGAATAAGGTAACGTATGAGTCACATCACAGTAAACACTCATGAAGGTAGAGAAGGGACCAATGAGTAGCCTTTAGAATGAGTGCCATGTGGTGGCTGTGGAGAATAACGTCATGATAGAAAATACACGGCTATTTACGAAAGAAAAGTGACTTGTGTGGCCTGATCGACCAAGAAGATTTCAGAAGTAATTTTGCATCAAATAGTCAAGAAAAGAGCGCAAAAGTCGATGCAGATCGAATTGGCGTATGGAATGGAACAGTGATCATCAAGTGCACCGACCAGAGAAATTCACATCAGTCTCTAGGAAATTCTGCTTGCCATCCACTACTTTCCCATCCAGGCTGGGAAGTGGAAATGGTGTGAACGAGAGTTAACACGGAAATGAGGGCACCGTACACCGATCTTTTCAAAAAAGCAAAAACAATCTGTAGACAGCTTCAGTTGCCTGATTCTAACATATCTCTGTTAGTCGCTGATGGTCATTGTTTTTGCGTTTTTCGCGTGATAACATTTACCGCTCGAGAGAAGACGAGGTCACTGATCAAAGTTGTAATCTGCGATAGAGAGTCCATCAATAGGGCAGCTGACATCTTAGACATAATTGTATTCAAGTAACAAAACATTCATATGATGGGGTTTATCAATGAAGAAACAGTCAATGATGAGAAATAATGGTAAACTCCGAATAGTTGCTCGCCGAAGGTGTCATTCTGTGCTCTTTCGGACGTGCAAAGCTTTTCTGCCAAATCTCCACAAGGCAGACTGAGCAGTGGAATCTACAACGAATACATATTGAGATATATTTCGATTCATGTAACCTGTAAAACACGATCAGTGGAGCAGATGCGAGCTTGAGATAGCCCTGAGTCGAAGCGAGCTCGTTCATGATGCCAAACCTGTCTTTTTTAAAAGTTTTTTTTCGAATTCAAAGCTTGAATTTGCCTATCGTTCATCGATTCATAGACACTAAAGAAGAACAAGATTATGTTGATAGTGAGCAGAAACGTGACTGGTATGCGACCACGCAATGCACGCATGCTCGAAAAAGCTGTCAGTCGCAATCTGAAGCACAAATATACTTCTTCTGGGCAGGAATGTGGGAATTACCTGCTTGCTGCCAAAATGAACCACGTCTGAGAGAGAACATGCACCAGTCGTAGAATTGTGAACGCGAGAACTATTGCTCCTTGCGCGATTTCGACTGAATGCGTAATTTCAGGGTGTTCTGATCATCATACTCTTACCTTCACCGGTCATGAAGTTAGCGAGTTCGGCACTATTCCAGACTAGTTCTCCGACTACTGCCACGTACAGGAGGATATCATCCACGTCTTCTCCGTGATGGTCAGAGCACGATGTCATGGATCGCATGCTGACAAGAATCATTTCTAGCAGAACTGGGCGAAACGAAATCTTTATCGGAAAGACTTACGAACAAGCTGCAACAACAACAGCAACGACGCATAGTAGAAAGCACAGTGAATCAAAAGCTCCGAATAGTATCGTCCGATTCCGGTTGTTGTCGAGCGCTGTAAGTGGTGAGTAATCAAAGATTGCAAGGATTCGTGATTCAAACCTGCATACACTGCTGCTGCCGAGACACCAATTATCGCCAGTACAGCTCCTGCATATATGCCGGGAAGCGTGTAACTACAATCTTTTCGAAAGTTATCATCGTATGAAACGTAAACTACCTGAAATCAATTCTCAGTTGCCGTTTCTGAGGAGCTTTTCTTGGCGTGTCGATTTGCTTCCAGAAGATGAACATCACTGCAGCACCGATTACCGAATATTCGATCAAGCAAGTGGCCAGAACTATGGCGAAGTCGCCAAAGTACCTGAAAGAGTGCTATTGGCGTAGCATGTCGAGTGTATTGTCGTGATTCTCGTGATGGTCTGTGCTCCAAGCCTCCCTTCATAAATATGCTTGTATGATTGCACAACCTCCGACTTCGAAGTGGACATCAAACTCCATGTGGTTGTTATGGGAGAACACTATATTGGCACGTGCTAGAGGTTATTGGAAAACGAACTCGAGCAATCCGAGGATCTCCACACCGGCACGAACTGTCGCGTTTGCATCATCACCAGGCATCTGTTGTACCCAAATGGGCAAAGAGTTCGGGAATAAACTTGATTCACCACTTTCCGACCGGTTCATGTATTCCGCATGCTGAAATGAGCAAACCAATATTGTTCATGGCTGAAACAGATCATATGTTTACCTTGATCAGTGACTCATGGAACTTCGCCGTGACGAAACGGTACCATGTCCAAACATTCACTGCGAGTAGATGCATGAATCCGAGGCGGCAAACATTCTTGGACGAATTTATCATCAGCTGAAATAATTTACTGCATTTTGAGATCAAAATGTCATTACTTTATAGTTGACATTCATAAAGTACATCTGTAGGAAAGTAAAGATGAGGCCAAGTGATGCCTCAACTGTCGCGGATTCTTCGTGAATGTCGTGGATCTTGTTCTGAAATGTCATATCACGCCAACTTAATTCGGTACATCTTACCGTTATCAGAAGGAAGAGTAGCAGTGCAAACAGAACTGCGCCACCAGCGCCGAACACTGAAAACGTTTAGCGAATGTACACCGCTGATGGGTGTCTACGACCCAATGGACCGAAACATCCAAAAGCGTTTCTCTAGGACCTCATTTTTTTGTCTTTCGCCAACAATTTCTCTCCTATAGCCTAGTTATCGCAATAATTCTTAGGAAGAGTTTC
The DNA here is from genome assembly GCA_900490845.1 of Pristionchus japonicus. Classification (NCBI taxonomy): domain Eukaryota; kingdom Metazoa; phylum Nematoda; class Chromadorea; order Rhabditida; family Neodiplogasteridae; genus Pristionchus; species Pristionchus japonicus. The sequence goes on along the minus strand of LS489020.1, from coordinate 1,140,244 downwards.
GAAAATCGGAAGACTACTAACACATTACTCCCAAGCGTAGAAAGAGTGAGTTCACCGCCCTCGCGTCGTGTGTTGCAGCAACGATTTCATATTTCTGAATGAAGGACAACTGAGGTCGAGACGATACTCCGCACCAACCTCTGCATTCTGCCACACGTCTGTTTCGGACAACAATCTCAACATCCGATTGAACCAGCCAGGATGAATGACGAACAAGTTAGAGTACAATATGAACCCGATGCCTACAGCGTGCATGTAGAAAGCCATAACTGTGCAACTTCTCTGAAATTGTGGGAAAAATTACAGTTCATGTATATTTAGATTTACGAATTTCCTTGAATTCTCCGGTGTTTCCTCATAGCTGGCTTCTCCAACGAGAACGAACACAATTATGAAAGCAGCGTAGAGAAGAGTGGCGAAAGAAAAGGCATTGCCTCTGAATAATAAGTTGGAAATCATTACAGTATTCTCATTTTACTGCACTAACTTCTCATTCTCAGAATGCTCGCATATAGGGGCGATTGGAGAACTTCTCGAAATGGAGCGCTTGTGGTCTGGAATTTCAACTCTTTATGATTCAAATGCGAAAATGACCAACTAGATGAGTGAATCTCGTCGTAATTGTCGTTGCCCAACATGAATATAGCATCTGCTGAAACATTTTTCAAGCTAAATATGAAAATATAGCACATGATAATAATCAGGTAATGATGGAACTTTTGGTTACAGTCCGAGGACAAATCCACTGGCCAACCCAGAAAAACTTTCATGACGAAGAGGTTCATGTTGTACCTAGTCCCTTTTATAGTTCTCCTCTTCTCTACGTATTCTGATCTTGCGTAACGGAATATTTGCACTGATAGTCAACGAATGTCCGCCTACGTGGACCGCTCATTGAAAACGTTCGCAAACACCTCTGACCGGTTGAAAAAGCGTTGAGTCACTGCTAGTCATGTAAATATACACGTAGATTCATGCCGCGAGTCATCCCTGATTATTTCTCAATGTTCGTGTCACACGAATCATTTCCACAATAGGCATTTCTTCGAATACCACCAACGTGGAAGATGAAATGGCACAAGACAATGCGGTAACTAGAGACTTGGAGAGGTCTGCAAGTTTCTTCCTTGACAAGCTGTTTTGTGAAGATTTCCAGTCAAACATGGAAAGATGGTGCTAACCCGAATCGAACTGCGTGTATTACATTTGCGCATTTTCATTTTCGGTAATCATCATTTATGTGGACTCCACTCTACTGTGAATCGAAGGGAGAAGGTCTAATATGGCCTCTCTTCCCCCTTGGCGGGTGAGAGTTGACATTAGCTTAATGGATACCGGATCTCCAGCTTTGGACGGGTGTAAGGATTCTTCCGGGGATAAAGAGACATCCCAGACCAAGAGAGTCATTCTCTCTCACTGCCTCATCTTAGTTATTGCCTGTTGTCTTTCTCGCTTTTCTTTATGCGCGCACCATTTTCCTTTTGTTTTGCTTCTTATGGTCTGCAGTTCGGCAATTGAATACATCAGATATATCGACCCGGCCGCACACGCAATGGAGCAACCGCCGATGTGTGCAATCTGCTCTGAACGAGCACAAACCTCGCGTTATGGGGTATTGTTTCATTTACTTCTCTTCCTTTCTTTGATTGTTATGTGCTACTGACTGTAATACGATTTTCGACTCCAATTTAGAGCGAGGGAGAAATGTGATTCAGGGAAACGTTTGCAATACGTGCGGCAACTTTTCCCGTCGCAACACTCTGAAGAGACGACAGCCAGCCTGCATTGGCCGTGGTGTGCTGGATACAAGATTGTGCTGTAAGCTCGTCTGTTTAGCTCCTGAAATCAAAGATTTAAGTTTTTTTTTAACCGTATCTCTCATTGCAATGTGACCATCTGACATCTCAGCCGAACTCAATCGCGAACTCAATCAATCATGCCGTCTAGCGCTGTGCATTGCTGGGGGGAATGTCCGAAAACGGTGAGACGTTCAAGATTTCTGGGACTGGTTGATTGAGAGGATCCCTCATAAACAACAGGGAAGATCAGAAGCGATCTCATTGCAGATGTTCGGGAAAATGATGAATATCGCAGGATTTGTCGAGAGAGGAGGAGCGGTGCGGACGTGAGAATGCCATTGGAGACTTCACAGATAGTGAGTGATTGACATTTTTGCGGCTGGGATAAGAAGGCGCCCCATTTCACACGCCCTCCCGTTCCTTGCCAGCACACTTTAGGGTCACTTGTCACGCAGACCAGTCTGTGCAAGCGTAAATTGAGAGCATGCGAGTTTCGAAATTGCCTTTGGTGCACCTGGACCAAACACAAGTGATCCAGAAAGTCGTGGCACGCTTCCTTTAAGGTGCAGAATCCGGTCACTCCCGTATTAGTTGTCGATCGACTGCTAGCAGATATGATACAGAAAAACGGCGCGTTCGATAGATTCAGGTTAGTGTTTGCCGTAATTGGGCCTTAAAAGAATAACCTTAAATGATACGTTTCAGGGTATCCAAATTCAATCCTCTTCCTGCAAATATTCGATCACTTGATCAAGCTTTGACTGGTTTCTCCAAGCTCTCAATTGACTATGGGGTAAGGAAGCCCAACTAAAAGACGGAAGCAATGCAATAATTGAGGAAACGACAGAGTGGCCTGTGGGAAGCGGCCAGGGATACGATGAAGGCTCGGGATCTTTTCTGGTCTGGCACTGAAGATCTCAAAGCAATTATCCCCGTCGCTTCAGGTAAACGCCATCCGTCGAATCCGAATCGATTTCGGCAGAGAAACGTATGAAACCAACAGGAAATCATGGCACTTTGTCAATATCATAATTGCGAGTGAATATTTCAAAACGTTCGATGTTTTGAATCGCTTGAGCACGAACAATTTCTTCAGAATTTATATCCTGTTTGCAGCGAGTAAATTGGCCTTTCTATGCACGAATTCGTCCAATTTGTTCTTCGCGATTCGGGAGGGAAAGTCGTATTTGATTGATCCCGGTGGAGCCTTGATCTATGAAGGATTTCAGAAGTCATTCTAAATGTTTTGATTTAGCTTGATAGGAAATATTGTAGGGTGTTTCCGCAATTTATGGAAGCCTAGGCAAACTGGATTCGGCAAGTGAAGGGAATGCAATTGGATAATAATGAATTCGTCCTGGTAAAAATGTTGCTGATCCTTAGTCCGAGTAAGGTCTTGAAATGGATCGCAATCTTAAGAGCTGCAAAAGTACAAATAATTCAGGTCTAGATGACGCTTCATCAGAAGAACGACTATTGATGTCCAATCAAAGCGAAATATTTGCAAAAATTCTCTTCTCCTATGTGACGATAAGAAGAGGAAAGGAACGAGTAAGTACAAAACGTGAACAATAATCGAGTGAATACATTTTTATTCCAGTAAAATCCATGCTTTAACAGGCACCTTGTAGTCTACATACATTCCCAGAATTTAGGGACCTCGAAGCTATCAAGAGATGCTCGCCCTAATCCAAACAATCAATCACAAAGTGAAGGGACAGAATGTTTGTTTCTTCGTTATTTACACATTAACAATAATAAATTCTCAGGATCTGCAAGCATTTGCGGCGCTAACTTACAGACAATATTGCCCGTTGATGGAAGATATGCTCTCAATATAATGGTTCTCTGCGTGATCGTTGTCATACATCACACGTTATTAAACATGCCATGAAATGATGTATGAAATAAAAAAAAAGAAATGAAGCTTCTTTCCAAGTGTTTGCCCTTACACCGAAGAACAGCTTTATTGCCCTCCGGTTAGCCATAGAAAGTCCGCCTTCGAGGGTCCTTTGATGAAAGAATCCACAAACATTTCTGACCAGTTCAAAAGTTGCGTCACTGATACAATTATAGGCTAGTTATTCAACATTTTACTTCAAATAATTTCATATTTTTTACCATTCAAATATAAACAACAATCGGCGGAATGGCCAAAGCTGTACAGATCATCCTCCCTCATGGCTCTGTGGTGTAGCAATGGGAAGAGGAGAAGAGAGTAACTATATGATCTTTCTCATCACGTACTGACCATGAAAAGAGGGTTATACACCGGGTTTCACTAAGTGGAGCAAAGAAGGGAAAGGGAAAGGGAATAGTATCATGAGAGGAATCACCCATGACAGTGATGCGAATAAGGCAATAGTGTGTGTCGTTTTTCCTTTATTTGAATTTTCCATGTTCGCATATTCAAAGAACCTGTTGATTCATTAGATACAAAAACGTGGTCGTTACGTCAGGGTTCGCTAGATGGTCTTTAGATTAGATTGACAGTTGTGATATGTTTCACCAAATCTTCGAGCAATTGAACATTGTTGTCATTTGTAACGTTCAGTGTGTGTATTCTCGTTTATCAAGGAGGCACATCTAGAGGTACCATAGAAAATAAAACTTCTACCATGCCCCACTTGGAAATATTCGGCAAGACGACGGTATTTGAGGCCCGATGCCAGAGTTTGCAATGTATTCGCAGATAAGTGTTGTCCATAAATCGGTGAATGCGTTCAAAGTGGCTAGATCAGTTGCAAGTGATAAGACCCTCAAGGTTGGTGAATCGTTACCTTATGCTATTTGATCTCCTATGTTTTGTAGCAACTCGAGAAAACAAAAAAAGCTAAAACATTTTTCTTACAGGGAAACGATGATTCGTTCATGATCATCAACATTGATGCTCTCTTTAATCGCTTCCAACTCTGGAAGAGCAAATTACCAATGGTCGAGGTTCGATGATCTGCAATTATGAAATTCCCCTGGAAATCATAATTCCCAGCCCTTCTACGCTGTGAAAACGAACAGTGACGAGGCAATTGTACGGACTTTGGCCGCGCTTGGAGCTGGGTTCGATTGTGCTTCGAAGGCGGAAATCGAGATGGTACATCTCTCGCAGGGCACGGAGATTGTACTCATAGTCCGAAAGTGGCACGCGTTGTTCGCTGCAATCTTCACCAGTCCTCTTCGCTGTCGAAAGTCATTGTGGTGACGCCCTGGAGTAATTGAATGCGTCCGTTCCTTACTCAGGTCACTCGAATGGGCGTTTCGCCAGATCGGATTATCTACGCCAACCCTTGCAAGTCGAGCTCGTTCATAGCATATGCCTTAGCCAAGGTAGCTTGATGTGGATCAATATGGGATGGACGTACTCAATCATTGCAGGGCGTCACCACAATGACTTTCGACAGCGAAGAGGAGCTGGTTAAGTTCAAATCGCATCACACGCGCCCTTCGTGAGTTGCTTACTGGTATTGAGTGCGCGATTGTATTCATACTTAAGGGAGGGGGGGCTGGGTTTGTATTGCTAGCGTTCTTTCAGACTCATTTTGCGCTTCGCCGTTTCCGATCCCACGGCGGATAATCCAATGAGTGGCAAGTACGGCGCTGACCCGATTGAGGTAGACTCTTTACCAGTAATAAATTCTTAATCACGATTTTGCTCCTTGATACATATGAGACACTGCAAAGTGACCAAATGGAATCAGGGTCACTTTATCACTACAATTCGCGCTAGATTACATGAATTGCATCCTCACAGGAAGCTCCCGAATTGCTGAGAAGCGCTTTCGATATGGGCCTGACCGTTGTTGGCGTTAGGTGAGGACGACGTTTAGACAAAGAGGCATCGCTGATGTTATTCGCTCAGTTTCCACATTGGCACCGGTTGCAACGACCCATCAGCTTACCGAGTCGCGCTACGCTACGCAAGGTGCACACATATTCAGAGATTCGGTAAATGAATTGACACTTTTAGGAGCCTTATTGATATCGGTCGACAACTAGGACACAGAATGAGCACTGTGGACATTGGTGGAGGATTCACGGGAGGTCGACAGTTCGCTCCGTTCGATGAGGTTTCCACAGTTTACTTCATTCGCACTTTGTCTCGCTCTGAGAAGTTATTTAGGCACATGGCTGATTCAAAATCATATGCACATGTTAGTTTAGGATGTGATTTCAACGTTACTCAGACTGCGGCTGAGATTCGCTCTGCAATCGACGACTTCTTCCCGGATCTGGACGTGTCGATCATTGCGGAACCGGGCAGGTTGTGTTTCCCGGCCCCGGCCCTGATTTATACTCTCACACTGCAGATTCTTCGCTGCTCGTCCATGCACGCTTGTGACTAACGTAATCGCACGTAAGGCAGTGAAAGTGAAGCAAGGTACGCTGTGGTAGAGAGAAAAATGTCCGAGAAAAATTGCTAGAATTCGTAATGAAATGAGCTTCAGGTCCTAACACACAGCTCCGCATGAACTATTATATCAATGACGGTGTTTGCGGTAGCTTCAATCTCCTACTATTCGGAAAAACATGCCCGCTTGGCCGACCGCTTTTTGTGAGTTTGCCGAGATGTGGTTGAACATTAGTAACGACCAGGTCGTGGATTGAAACAAAACGGAGAAATATATTCTACTAAGGAAATCGTTCAGAACAAGGAGGGCGAGTGCTATCCTTCGACTATTTGGGGAGGAACGTGCGATGCGCAAGATGTGCTTGAGGTGAGGGTTTGGATCGTTCTCTTTGAATCTAGTTTTCCGATGTTCTGTGTTATTAGTTGAGCTTCCAGGCAAATGTGATTATGAGGAAACTGAACGTCGGCGATTGGCTGATGTTCGAGGTCCGTTGATCGAAAATAGATTCCAATCATTGAATCAATCAATACCGTATTCCGTGATCGTTGCAGGAGATGGGTGCCTACACGACATCAGCTTCGACCACCTTCAATGGCTTTGCGCGTCCCACTCCGATCTACGTGATAAGCGAGAGAGTATGGTAGGTCATTATCGATTGGCGGTGTCTTTCCAGTCACTCTTCGAACTTGCATACTTGCAGGAGCGAACTTGGCAAGTGAATGGACGAGCTGTTGCATATTTTGCAATTAAATTTGAATAAATAACATGCGCGAAGACTTTCACACCAAACACGGATTCATGAGAGTTTGAGCAACAACTGTATGAAATAGTAATTTCGTTCGAATTTATACAAGTGAAAAACAAGTGAAAAATCTTAGACACTTTTGCTTAAGGTTTCAGGGGTTTCCGGTTTCGTTTTCGACAGCCTGAAAATATTTCGACGACATAAGTTATTTACAACAACTCGAACCAGTATCTCTTGAGCGTCCACATCGTTCACGACGCATCGGTAGAGAATCACTGAAGAATTGTATGTGTTTCGTGATTTGAAGAAAGAACCTACGTGTTGCAGTCCCCCAGATCATCATTAGAACGAAATGCACGCGCATTGACATGAATGGAGAAAGGAAACAGATAAGTGAGCCAAGAAGGGACTGAGATCGTGTGTTTTGCTTTTTTTTATACCCATGAAAGAGTATCGTACCTGATGAAACTTAGAAATGGAAAAGACTTGCGCTCTCTTCTCCGGCATAATCAGTGCACAGATCACAGTCCGTGATGTGTTCACGCAATTATCTCCGATGCCGAACAGGAGAGCGATCAGCAAAGGAAGATACGCACTCGAAAGGTTGTTAGGAAATGTGGAATCTGTGCGACAAACATACTTTGGTTCAATCAACAGTGTGGCTTCATCAGTGGGCATTACTGATGCCCAATTTGGCGTAGATAACAGCACCAGGACCATGGCCATTGAGAAACTAGCGCAACCTGACATTTTGCACTGGTAGATTGTACTGCAGGGATGCTTCGTCTTACCGATAATTAGCGTTGGAGTCATCGAGAAGTTCCGGACGTGTTTCGAGACGAAACCGATGACGAAGCCCACTGAGTTAATGGAGCGAACCGCTGACTCTCTCAAACTAACTCAGCATTTCGCCCATTCCGACTGCTATCGAATAGTAAGCTGGGAGGTAGATGTTACTTCGTAAACATGAGCGTCGTTGGATAGACCAAACACCAGACATCTGATATGATCAAAGTTATGGCGTGAATCCCGGCAGCTCGGATAGTTCCGACTAACTTTCAGACTTCACCAAGCTCCGCCTGATTCATTTCTCGCCCGTCTCATCGCAATTGTCTCTTTTTTGTGTCTTGCTCATGTTTCTTAAGGACTTATCAGGTGCAGAAAGCAAAATGACTCAAACTACGCGCATCGCGAAACTATTATTTTGTTCTGAACGGCAGGTTGAAACTCGTTTTTCTACTCTGATGAACATTCGAAAATCACAATACTTTTATCGAGTCTACGCTGAACCCGAAATTTACAACGGAATCGTGTTCAATCTGTTCCACTCACCACCCGCCATTCCGATGTAGCCAAACAACGGGACTAGCTGCAGCATATATTTCTCCCTCATCGTGTCCACTGTTTTCCCTGACAAAATGAAGGTAATTCCACCAAATACTCAATGTTCGGCATGCGAAACATACACATTGGTTCTCCGAAGCCCATGTTATTCTTGCTTTCGCTCACATTCGAGATCGAACTCTTCACTTCTCTGGTCGGAATGAGCGCGAAAATAATGTTAGAGACAACGGTGGCTGCTAGAAACGCTCCATACATGATTCTGTAATACCAGGTTGCTTGATAGGGTAAACAGCAAACAAGCGAGCGGCAATCTAACCTAATCTCGCTGTTAGAGTACACCCGATAGCTTCTGATGTCTGTTGTGGTGTTAAACGTGCCCGATACGTGATCAACCGGTTTGGTCGTGAATAACAGCGTGATTCCTCCGACCGTCATGCTGGAAGGCTAATTCGATTCATGATATGTTCGGATCGACAAACCAAGTCGTCGCTAGTCCCCAAGTCATCGCGGAATTCCGCTCAATCGTTGTCTTTGTTGAATGTTCCGTGGTATATGCGGCATGACCAGTATAGAACACTGCAAACCTTGGACGAACGTTCAAATTGTACGTGCGGAAGCATACATGCGAATCCGACCCCTACTAGCGCACATGTACCAAAGTATGGTATCCAATGAATCAAGAAATAGCTTGCGAGGTGCAGAGTGAAAAGTAACGACCCGAGGAGAAGAGCATACTGGAATCAGACTGCAATATCTGACAATCTCCGACAATACGTTTACTTTCGACCCGAGAATTCCCAATGCCCAAGGCGCTGCGAGATTTGCAAACGTGAAGACCATCCAAGCAATGGCGGGACTGAAATCATTTTTCAGATGCTTGGCTGAACATAGTTACATTCCTTTTTCGTTTCTTTAGCCTCGCCGATTGTTCTTACAACACTTCCTTGGTGGTCCCATTTGACTAAAGCGATGTTATATTTAGCGATTGAATGCTCTGGATAAGCCAAAAGGTTCGGACGCACCCATAGTATCCGGCATGCGCGTCTATTGTAGAGGGCGATCGATCGTGCACGGAGTGCAGAACAGACTCAACAATAGTGAGCTGAGTATCGTAGCCTGAGTATTTCGATGCTCGAGTTATTCGCGATTTTTCGGTTCAGTGTCGATTGAGAAGAGCGACGAGAACATATGGTCCCGATCATAGGAACAACAGAACTGACCAGTGAACATGCATAGCTGGCCAAGTCCGAGTAACACCGCGCACAGAAAATCGTACCGCGATTCGCGCATTTACCTCAATGGAAACCGAAATTATATGAACACTGTAACATGCGTGATGTGGACAGACATGCGAAAACGTTGTTGGGAGGATTATGTGAATACATTTCATGTTTGATGAACACTTGCGTGATGCATCGCTATGATTGTGGTATGTTTCTCGGGGTAATTTTTCATGTTTTATCTGACACATAAAAAAACAAGCAAGCTACACGTGGAACAGTCGGCAGAACTGCTGAGTCATGCATTCAAGCCTAACAATTATATCTATTATAACAATCCTGGTATGCACCTTGACTTCGGCGCTGCGACTTCTTGTGAGAACCTGCAAGGTGCGTGATTTTTTATCGCAATGTATTCCTAATTTTACAAATTTGTCGATCCTTACAATTTCTTTCATATTGTTGATCCATATTGTCTTTCATATTGACATCAACAATAATAAATTTGATATTTTCATTACGATTTCTACTCACATAAGCGGGTTGTATCCATACAGCTCTGTGAACATAGCCATACATTCATCTCGCTTTCTGTAGTGACCGCCGCGAGTAGAGAGACCCGCTTTCGAGCCGTTACTGAGAAAGAGTACTTATTAATTCACGTTGACTTTCGAAATGCCACGAGGCTCACCTCATCGACAACTTCTTCATCACTTTGAGAGGCGGCCTTCTTGTCAGATGTGCGACAAGAAAGTTCATAGCGATATCCTGAAAATTATTTTGTGAACTCCAGACTTTTTCGATTGACGAAACCTCGCAGTTTCGATGCTTGTCAATGTGCTCGAGGATGGTGGGGTGCTGATTGTACGAGTACTCGTACAGAAACTCCTGAAAATTGCAGCGGATTTACTAAAAAAAGTCTCTGTGAAACACACCTTGTGCATCATCGCAAAACCCGTGAGAATGAGACTGTACGTGCACTTGCCTCCCAACCCGTAGCCGAGCTTGCCGTGAATCACTTTGTGGAATCTGTAATGCACCAAGGGTTTCAAACTTACTAGATCTTTTTCCTCAGACCTGTCTGGATAACCGACGAGCCGGTCCCTGTTCTCCCTCCACATCCTGAAGGCGAATTCCATCTCTGGCTGCCCTACTCCCGTATCGTCGTCCATGGAAACGACCGCCTGAAATCATGCACAATTTCGTTTGATGCGACTCTCGGATTCTTCTGTAATTGGGAGAGAATTACTTCAGTCTCGATTCGATCGTACGGCAAAAATCGGCTGTGCAGACTGTTCCGCTCTGAGAGGACGAATCTGTAACGTTCGTGATTGAACTATGTGATGTCTCGCAACTGCAATACAGTTCGTCGTCTCTCATAGAGAGGGAGAAAACAATGGTTTCCCTTATTTCAAACTCACTCGATAGGCACGTGAATCTCCGGCCACGTTCCGTTCGGCCGCCGCTCCTGATTGTTCCATACGATGATTATCTGGAAAATGCATACTTTCGGTGTTCACAATCAACCATGCATTGTGTCAACCAAGTAAACGATCTAACTTGTTGAATTATAGAACCACAACGGGCGGGGAAGAACGCCTTACCTTGTTCAGATACGGGCAATTCCTCAATCGCTCGATGATCTTCTTCACGCCAGTATCGCGATTGTACGTCAGGATGATTACTGGAAAATTTCGAAAATTCGAATTTCTGAAGCGTATAATTGCCTGTGAACTGTTCCTCGTCTCTGGTAAGACCGAGTCCTTTGTATCCCGGAAGTGGAAGCAGAGCCTCCTAAAGCAGAGAAATTGTTGTTTCAGAGCTGAATATTCGCATTATCACCTTAGTACCCTCGAATATCGCCGCGTCTCCGGGCATCTGGGGCACGTCGAACACAGTGTTTGGCGTGTACGTCAAATCACGCCCACTGTTCCACCGAGCACGCGAGTACTGAAATTCGTTTAGATGAGAAGAAACCAGAATGTGAAATCGAGATTCGTGTACGTCTTGGCCGACGTAGTGGACTATCAAATCGGAGGTAACATACAGTGAGGGGGAATTGAGTGGTTCTCGCTTACCAAGTTGTACGCAGTGAGCTTCTGAGCGCCAGTTCGTGAATGTATTCTCGGGACTTCCATCGTCTCGTTCAACCCCCATTCGGTATCGTCCGAGGGATAGATTACATTTCCGGGTACCTGCGCACAATTTGTAATCCTGAGTTGAGTTTACTTCCTACCTCCGGATAGACTTGCAGGCCGATGTGAATGCGCTCGGATAGTGCGGCCACGAGTGATTTTGAGAGGGCTGAAAGGTTCCCCAACTCGATGAACTTCTGCTCTTCTCGAGATTTCGAAAAGGAACAATATTATCTAGACTCACCGTGCGCATCGTCGATTCTGTCCAGGAACACCTTTCCTCTCCTCCTCAACTCCATCACATCCTCTTTCGCCACTTCCTCGAGCATCTCTGGTACGTAGTCAACCATCGTTGACGGGAAGCGGAACGAGGCCAGCCGCCAGTCGAGTTGGTCTGAAACCGAAACTGCCGCACATCCAATGAAGACCTTTAGAAGTAAACTTCAATGAAGGGAACCTGACTGCTAATGAGTATCGTCATAAGAAACTCCAGCCATTCTGATTTTTCAATGCTATTTTTTCAAAAAGGAGCTCTCCGTCGTCACTCCCAGATATGCTTGTCTTACCCTGGAACGGAAGCTGTTGCGTGGTGGAGAGCACGACCGGGATGCATCTTGCTCTCAGCGAAGAAAGCAATCTTGCATGGAAGGTTCGAGAGGGCGGTAGCAGGCAGAAGGATGAGTTAACGAGGGAAGTGGCTGAACATAGAAAGCGATATTTTAGTTCTCTTCCGTCGTAATGTGGCTCGATGCTCACAGCAATCTCCGAGACACGGGATTTCGGGGATGCGAGACGAATTATCTGAATGCTGTGGAGAATCGACGATGAGCGCAAAGGGAGTCTGAAATATTCTTTTTTTTAATAGTTCGGATTTGTTTGCCAATCGATGAATGTTGACGCTGCATAGTCTGACCTCCCTCTTGAGCGGCATGATCGACACCCGCGTCTTCCATACATCCTTATCGAATGGTTGCACATCAGGCGAAAGAGAGAAGTCGAGATGCGGACGGAATCCTCTCAAATGCAAGATGACTGGAACATCCCCATTTTCAAAGGGACAAATAGTTAGAGCTGTGTAAACTTTGTTGTCAAATGACAGCGCTCTTTCACATCGATTTCTGACGCTTTCTACTGGATAATAAAGTTGTTTGAATCTCCTACGAAAGAAATTTGAAAGAAAGTAATAGGAAGAGAAAGGATGGAGAACCGCACCATGTACAATAGACTACGCTCCAGACAATTGTGCATGCTATGTGCTCTAGCCTTTTGGCCCTACCTATTACAGCGTGAAGCGTCTTACCCACTATCGAAGGCCGCTTGCACGATCATCTCCCTGCCTTCTGGAACTGCGGAAACGTCCTTGTTGAGATTGATGAGAACGTGGTTGGCGCCCGGATCTCCGGCGACGCTCCAGGTGGTTGGTTTCGCCGTTTCTGAAACCGATTACGAGATACTTCTCTCTGTTATTTGCTTTGATTTCTTTGATCCAAAAAAAAACGATGAATATGGGAAAATTTCAATAACTATTTATTTTCCACCGTAAACGACCATAAACATTGTTTTCTGAGGAAAAATTGGCAAAACGAACCTGCGGGAGTAGTGAACGCGACAAAGAGGCAGGCTTCATCTTCCTTGTTGGTGGCAGAGGGGTGTTTGATGAGCGCCTGAACCGTTTGAATAGCGTTTTTAACGGAAGAATGTGCGCCGGATTAGTCATTTCAGTTCGTTTTACCCATCTTTTTCCACATTTAGTCACTTACCTCAGCAAACGGATGATCGATGTAGTGGACGAAGATTCGTAGAGGTTTGAGAGGAGAACAGCGACTGAAAAACGGATATGCTTCTGGGAATTGAAGGTATCCTGTCGTTTTGAATATCGATCTATAGATAATCTGACCTGTAATTAATTGTTTCCTGATCAGTAACCGTTTTAGCTGCCACAGGATCAGGTTCGGATGGGCCGGTAACGTCACGATTTCTGAAGTGCAACGTGTCAATGGAATGAATAAGCGGGAGGAAACCAACGTTCTGTAAAGACTTCCAGCCCAATCGTCGGTGCATTGTGTTTGGGAGAACCAGAGATGGAAGATGACAGTAGTTGCAGCTGCCGAGACACAGAGGAGAACCTGAACAGAAAATACGGGTGCTCATCTCTTCATGTAGCGCACTCTCTCGCCTCTCTCACCGGTGAGAGAAGTGATGAAGAAATGACAACCAGAATTTCTAGTTCTCACCGTTAAGTATTTGGAACTGAGCATAGGTCTTAGAACCCGGCCGAAATTGGTTGAATCTGGAGATAGCAGAGATTGGAAGCGATTGGATGATTGGAGATGAGCATTCGGTGAGTGATTCACATCACGGAAGTCATGAAAAAACGATGAAGCAAGGAGATAGCAGCGTGGATAGTATCGCATATGATTCAGAGGGAAGGAAAGAGATAACTAATCTCCTCTGACTCAACAAGATCCAACACAATGGCCCAAGCAGTGCCTATGAAAAAAGTTTGGTATTTTCAAAGCGCTAGTGCGGATTGGATAAAAAGATGGGAGAAATGAAGGAGAATGAAGAATTGGAGAAAAAAACACATGGAGGTGTAAACGACAGTAAATGCAATGACGCCTACGTTGCTGCTCCCGAAAAGTCTCGAAAACGTCTTCTCTCACTTCGCCTATTTTGCTGGAAAACGCAGGTGTGGCCACGTATCGGAGCGTCTCTCACACGTTGGTGAGAAGGGGAAGAGATTCTGCTCAAACATTAAAAGTTCCTAGCCGCTCAATCGAAAGCGATATCGCTCAATATCCCCGGCGCTCTGTGACTTTGCTCAACTGTCCTTCCACGTCCAAGCAAAATAGGAGAAGGAACTAGTGACATCTGTCATGCCCGCACGATCTTAATGGACTTTACATGGGTTGCTAAGCATAAAGGGTCTTTGATGGATACAATTGCTCGAGGAAAATACATCTATCCCTATCTTATGTTCCATGAGCGTTCTATTTGCACTTTCATTTAGAGGTCGACTGCCTTTCTCACGAATCCTTGCTAGAAATTTCGACTATTCCTTGATGCAAATACCATGACTATTGAAAAATAGAGCGATGCGTGCTATATGTTATCGAAAAAAATGAGAGCGAGGAAGAATCCTTTGTTTGAATTCCGGAATACAATAAGAGAACTCTAGTAAAGGCCCACTGTTGCTCATATGCCGAATTATTGTTCGTGAACTTTCGTTTTCATTTCATATCTTCTTGCTGAGCTTTGACATCTTTGTTCTCGATATTTTCGACAACCTCAGTATCGCGCGCATTAATCGTCTAGACATATCAGTTCGTTCTCTATGTACCCTGATCGTTAAAGTTTAAGGAGAACTCCAAAACCATCTTTCGAGAAATGACTCACAACAAGCGGTTGGACATTCAGGTAAGTTCTGTTACTAAAGTACTATAATATTAAGAGACCGGATCGGTAAAAATCGAGATTCCTCCGGACACGTTCCTCCCGGAATGAGTTCCGCCAACCCATACTCGAGTGTTAGGAGGGCCTTATGACAACGTTGCTCATAGTACCCCTTATGTCCTGTTCGCACTCTTCCAAGAGGAGAAAAGTGGTTTCATAGGTGAAACAGTCAAAAATTAATAAGTTTTCACCGAGACAAGATAGATTCATTTTATAATTTGCAATTCATTCAGGGTACTTAGACACAGTGAAGCACATGTTCCGATTCTATTATGCTCGATTCCCATATTCCTTTGCTGACATGCATTTTTGGATTTTCGAGCAAAAGTACCCATTTTCCGGCCTCCGGTTAAACCGGACCCTGTACAACTTGTACCTCTATGGACTACCATTCGATCCCACCATAGGAGAAAGGAATCGATTTTCTCCCACCCGGGAGGTGCGTGTTGAAGTTCAGTTGACTTCGTGAACTGGACTGAGAAAATTGATGAACAATCATGGTTTTGAGATGCTTATCTGTCAAACCACTTAAATCTTATTGTTACGTCTTAATGCAAATATTGAGCAC
>LS489020.1:1088755-1105765 GCA_900490845.1 Pristionchus japonicus | reverse complement strand
AATGCAGTGGAAGCGAGAGAATTGCGACGTGGCCCGATTACGGTAGTTTTTCCAGTCACGCAGGCAATTCAAATGTTGGCATGTTGCCAAATTGGACGAGTGTGACTTTTTCATCACTTCTTCGCGTTTACGGTTATAATTAATTAATTAATGATATTTTGGGCATCGATTTACGATGGAAATCATGGAAATCGATACATCGTCTGCTCCGTTCATCTCTCTCAGATTCCCTCACGCTCGAAAGCAGAGTAGTCTTCCGTGTTAGTCTTTGCATGACTGTGGAGGAAGCCAACATAGGGTTCAATTGTTCACCTCGTCCCCTTCATGAATACGACTCTCTGAATTCACAGCACATCATGTCACATGATTGCACGCTGACCGACTGGGAATAATATTATTGAAGTTGCATTGCCACTTTTACATCTTCTCTCTTTCCCATCAAACTATTTCAAAGTCATACCAAATGAATTCGATTCTCACTTGCCAATTGAATGCCAATTGAATCTGATTCTCACTTTGAGCCCTCAACTTGTTGATGTCTTCCCAACTCCAACACTCGACGCTCAACAGCTGGTTTCTTCCGATCTGGACATGGACGTCACTGCCCGAGTACAATTGCAGG
Source organism: Pristionchus japonicus (assembly GCA_900490845.1). Classification (NCBI taxonomy): domain Eukaryota; kingdom Metazoa; phylum Nematoda; class Chromadorea; order Rhabditida; family Neodiplogasteridae; genus Pristionchus; species Pristionchus japonicus. Next base: position 1,105,143 of record LS489020.1, on the reverse strand, counting down.
TAACTTTTGATCTTTTTACGAAATTAGCATTTTCGAAAATGATCCTGTAAAATGCAACCATCGATACTTCAGTCGCATCCGTCCCGTCGGTCCAGAATGGGCAGCAGCAAGAGGTACTCAGCACCCATTCTACGGCTTCCGGTCTCTTGTCTGGGGAGTTGTCACTGAGGTATGATTGGTAGCTGGCTGCATCGTTCCTCATGCACTTTTTTCCTGGAAAGCAAAAAGCAATATTCTTATTTAGATCTGCTACATTCCCTGCATCTACGCGCTGTGGATGGAGCGGAGGCACGCCTGCTACAGGGTGAACTTTATTTGCGTATTTTGCATGATTCAGTACGTAGGACATCCAACTCATGTGAAGGAGCTCTGAAACATGACCACTTCTCAGATCATGTTCTGGCAAGCTCTTGATGACGTCATCGCCCTTATCTGCAATTCTATCGCTTTCGGCTTCGTTCTCCTCGAGGGATCGGTATTCTGCTCAAGGCCATGGTTCTTCTGGCTTGCTGGATGCTTCGGAACGGGTTAGTGATGCAATTCTTGGAGACTGCGTAATGTGGTATTTTACGATGGGAACGTCGGGTACTATGTGTTGAGTTCAATTATAGGGACGTGGACCGGCGCATGCTTCGGATGTCTGCTACTGGTAACTTTCCGACTATTTGAAGTCATGAATCTGAGCAAACGCTTCGAGGTAAACCAATTAATTTCTATTTGCTGTTTGGAGAAATAATCTCAAATCTCAGGCGAAAGCAAACTATCTCCTAACTGCGGCTACAGGCTACTTCGCGTACTTCACATTCTTCACTCCATCAGTCCTACCCAACTCCGAGTTCAAAGCCATGTTCTTCGATCCCTTCATTGGCGATGTGCGGGGTGAAGTGGTGGGTTCCCTCTTTCGAGGCATCTATCCGGTCAGAACAAACTGAATTTCAGTATGCCAACTGGCCGTGCATCGTCAACAACTTTCTCGTCGTCCTTACTTCCGCCGTTCTCTATCTCTTCCTGGTTACTATCGTTGCGACGAAGCAGGTGAATCAAGCTATTATTCCGCTCTGTGATCATTGTAAAAAATTGGCGCTAAAAGCTCTTAGCGTTATAGAATCGATCTTTACCTAACATAACATCTTTGTGAATGTCAATATTACCATAACAGATAACGAGGGAAATGTCAAGGCGCTTGGTAATATCTATTATCGAAGATCTTTCAGGGCGCGATGAAATCAGCAGCCGGTAAATCGAGAATGACCGCAACGTATCCGGTAAGAGGAGTATCGAAAAAATACCCCACGACTTCCACAAAACTCTTTACAGATCTTCGTTCAAGCTTCGGTCATCTGCATGTGTAACGTAACTTCCGCGATGATGTTTGTGAAATCACAGTTTTATTGCAGACAATCTTCCCGACCTCCCCGCATGTTCACGCAATACAAATTGTAGATACAGCTACATGACCTTCTTCCCGACGCCTCCGTTCATGATCGAGATTGGTCATGTCACTTGGCAGCTAACTCATGGTGAAGAGAATATTTTTGGATGAATAGAATGTGAACAAGAATTAACTCGCTTTAGGTATTCCGCCATTCCTTTACCTCCTTCTGAACAAAACAGTAAAGCGAAACTGCAGGTGAGCACTCAAAATCTTTTCATAGAAACACAACATACAATTACAATGACACGTAATGCGAACTTGATGAATAGCGAATGAGACTATTTCTAGGAGAATGTTCGGCCTGGAAAAGAAGGTAGTGAAAGATTTATCGCTATCGAGAGCGGTCACTTCAACTATGGCAACTGAAACGACAATGACGTCCGTTACTGCATAACGTGGGAAGATATTTCGAAGTAACATAACACATGCGGTTCCACATGCCCTGCGATTATTTCTGCATGAAGAATCAGTGATCACTATTATGCAAGTTGCAGATTATGGATTAAAGATTTGAGGAAATTTTGCATGAATACAAATGAATGAATACAATATATTCTGAGAATGTATTCGACAAAAGCCACGACATTGGCCATTTATTGTTAACACTAGCTAAATGTCGCATTTTTTGTATGATCTCATCACATAATTCCTTTTTTTTTTCAAAATTATTTTGTGCCGTGATACAATGACTCAATCACTCTACTCTCTCCTTTCCCTTTCGCCTCCAATTCCCGCCGTATTGGCATTTACAACTGATGAACACTGAACCAAAACCCCCTTTTTCTCCGTATCCGTCATATAGCACAACTTTTCCTTATCTAATAAGCACATAACTATCAGTGTGCGAACGGTAGAGAGCGATTGAGCCAATGGAAGCGGAATACGTCGCCGAATCGTCTCTCATCGTCCATTGTACTTCTCTATTCGGATTCATTGCCAACTTTATCGCGATAATCACGATCTACAAGAAGCGTGATCTCCACAACTCGTAAGCTTCACATTGCTAGTATTTTAAAATTCATATTTTTCTCAAAATTCAGATTCGGAATGCTCTGTGCGGCGATTCCAGTGAACAACTCAATCGTGCTCATCCTTAATTCACTTTGGTGATAGCTTAATCTTTGTGATAATGTTCGGAATGAACCCATTTCAGGTACAGTTTTCCTGAAGGGAAAATGAATGCTCCAGGAAGTACGTTCAGTCGATATGTTGGTTATGTACGTGTGTTTGAAAATATGTCATCCAATAGTATTATTTCCCAGATTGATCTCATTCTATGGGCATATGGATGCGTGATCCACTGTTTCATTGCGACAAATCTGATGTTTGCGATCATTCTTCCCATGCAATATCTTGTCTCTGGACAAAACAGAAAACGATACTTTTATTGATCTTCGGGCTTTGCCTAACTATGTTTTTCGTTGCGTAATAATGAAAAACGCTTCGAAAGTGTAAAATAGTGTGCCAGTAACGTCAATCAGCTACAGTGCCTCATTGTTTGCTTAACAACTGTGACAATAGACGTTCTCACTCTTTTCTGGCTAAGATTTGCTCGTGCAAAGGTGAAACTCATTTTTGACCCAAGGGATAGCGAAATTACAGATCAAAGAAAAGAACGGAATTAAAATCGCCAAGAAAAGAAAAACTGAAATTCGTCTTTTCGTACAGGTGGGACCGCTGTATTGAAGATCTCTCATTACTCATTGTCATTCCTATTTTTTCAGGCCTTCAGTCAATCATTACCTGTCTTTATCGTATTTGCCAGCTTTTCTTTTCTAACTCCAAGTTTGATAACAAATTTCGGTAAGATTCGGATTGCCTACGAGAGAGAGAGCTCAGTTTTTCAGGCCGATTTCTTGCTTGCACTGTCTCATGGCATTTTGTGCATGGTGCTGATGGGTGGGGACATCAATCAATTCCATATTATCGAAAAACTGTTGTTCAGGCTCATCATTGACATATTCCATACGCGGAGGAAGGTCTTCCAGAAGAAAACGACGCTCGTTCATTTGAGTTTATCGTAACATCACCTTTTGGCGAAAATCGATGCTTCCTTCACATTTAAATATTGCGGTAGATTATTGATTGAATATTGATTAAATCGAGTTTTTATTGTCCGTTTATCGTTATGACTTCCGATGTTACAGCTGATGATAGCGTGAAATGTTTCACAATCGTCGTCTGCTCAAGACCGAACATTTTTCTAAAAATGTGAGGGCATAGAGATTGCTAACACACGAAAGTTAAGTGGTGGAAACACTGATAACGTTACGTTTGAGAGATACTCTAGAGATAAGTAACCTGCAATGCCGCTTGACCGTTTTATTGAGAAGCAGATAGATGAAGGGCGGCATTCCTTAACTTTCAAATTATGGTTTTGAAGTATTACATGGAAATACCATGCGTCAATTGCCACGATATGTGTCCAAGCTCGATCAGGAACGGAGGCGTAGGAAAGAAGGTCATGTAGCTGTATCTGAGAGAGAATATTTTCTAAAAACTCCTGAAAACAAAAAAAAATGTTACTCCATAGACGCAGTGACGTTGCAAAAGCAGATGAGCGAAGCTTGGATGAAGATCTCAAACGTCAATTGAATTTCTCTATTTTTTTCAACGAGTTTGTTTGTTCACTAACCGGATATGTGGCTGACATTCTCGAACGACCGGCTTCAGATTTGAGCGCACCCTGAGAAAAACAAGGGTAATGTCGGTCACAATGGATGAATGCCATCACTAAAAGCATGATCGCTGTAGTGAGATAGTAGTGGCTTATTTACGCGCTGGCTCAATTCGAAAAGTTCACAGAAGGTAGGTAAATGGCGTACGCTGATCACGCTTTCACACACTTCAGACATCGCCTGATTGACGTGAACATCTTTACGAACCTGCTTAGTTACGACGACAAGGACGAGCAGAATGTACAGTGTCGCAGAAGTTAGAACGACCAGAAAGTTGTTGGTGATTGAAGGCCAATTTGCATACTGAAAACTACTAGTTTCGAAATATCTCTTGGTATTGAGGGCTGGCAAAACGATAAAATAGGGATCTTACCACTTCTCCTGGTACATCTCCAAGGAAAGGATCGAAGAACATGGCTTTGTACTCGGAATTGGGAACCACCGGAGGAGTGAAAAGGGTGTAATATGACATGTAGCAAGTGGCAGCCATGAGAAGATAATTTGTCGATGCCTGAATACCAATATCGACCGATCAACAAAAAGCGTTTCAACCTCAAATCTCCGGCTCAGATTGAGAAACTCAAAGAGTCGAAAGGTGACAAGAAGCAGGCATCCGAAGCACGCACCGCACCACGTGCCTGAACGCACCATTTTCGAGGATACATGCCATGCGAATGCACCAATGAGGTTTCACCGTACCCACTCCGAAGGCTCCCACGAGCCAAAAGAACCATGGGCGTGAGCAGAACACGGATCCCTCGAGGAGAACGAGGCCGAAGCAGATTGAATTGGAGAGAAGAGCGATGAAGTCATCGATCGCGAGCCACAACATGATCTGAAATCGTTTATTCGCTCTTTACTGAGAAATTTAGGCATACTCTATAGCAGGAGTGCTTTCGCTCCATCCATAACGCGTAGATACAGGGGATGTAGCAGATCTAAAATTGTTTCTATAAACTTCATGTTTACCAAGGAAATCGACAAAATATGCTAGCATACCTCGGTTACAATGCCCCAAGCAAGAGACCAGATGCCGAACAGCGGATGCTGTACACCTCTGGCTGTTGTCCATTCTGGACCGATTGGGCGGATTCGACTGCAAAGTCTTGAATCTTGAATTGGTTCAAAAACTGAAAAATTCCCTGCAATTGTACTCTGGCAGCGACGTCCAAGTCCAGATTGGCAACCACCAGCTCACAAGCGTCGTGTTTGCCAGCATCAAAGACGAATCTGAACTGGGTCTTCACGAATGGTGAAAAGTGTGATGAATGTGTGGGAGGGAAAGGTAGACTAGCATATCATAATATCAATGCAATGGGGATAACAATGTGACTACCGGTGCGTGAGATGTGAACTATCTGGTCTGGGGCGAATGTGATACAAAGTCCATATGGGAAACGATGGAATGACTCTCGGTAGAGATGAATGAATGCTGAAAATATCTAGAATCGTGCTCTCTCAAAAATAAGTGCCAGTATCCCATCGTTGATTTGAACGATAACAACATCACGAGTGCACTGTGAAGGTCACTCATGGCCGTTTGGGAGATTATCGTTAAAAGTCAATGCACTATGTGCCAGGTGACAACGCATGGAAGCACTTATATCAGTGGCTCGTGTAGGTGGAATATTTGATGGTCTCATGTGAAGACATGTAGAAATATAAACATTTTGGATGTGGCATAATCGTGTATTTGTTTTATTTACGATTTATGTCCGAAAGATCATCAGCAGTATTGTTATTGAGGTCTTTCAATAGTTTGAGGATCAGCTCAGCGTAAACTACTTTGTTATTTACAACATTGCTTCTATGTTCTCGCGTGATCACTTTATTACGTTTGTGATAAAGCAATACGAGTGTGCGTAGTTCAAGCAACGTGTCATTGGACGTCATGACAGTTGGAAGATAACCAATGCGTCATTGGTTTTGGTAAGAGATTATCGCCATCGCGACTTCCTTCTCTGCCCGTTTATTTCACGTTAGGCCTTATCCAAAAACGATACGAATCCTTGCATAAATAGAGTGAACAAATTTGAAAGAATGGCCTGAGAGCATACGCTGATTATACGTTTATTCAAGCAAAGATAGACAAGAATACACATTATTCTATGGAATAATCCGCGAAGGTACTGGGGTCACACTGGACCTTCCCGGGACGGTGCTGCTCTGAAATTAGACATGCCACTTCTTTGCTTTTTTTATTTCCACTTCTCTGTTTTTCAGATTTTAGAGCACTTCCAGACGAAAAAATTGATACAGTTGACGTCCATTCTCACCTTCGACATCATCGAGTTTGGAGGCGTTTTCTTTGAAGCTGTTTTGAATACGAATCCAAGGGTAAGCAGTGCCTGAAGATGAACAATTACGCTTTATTACCAATACCTACTGCTATGAAATGCGCCAACCGGAGCCTTACTCACCGTTCCCGCCGGCACAGGCCACATCATGAAGGCCATGAGGAAGGGAAAGGCGTGCAGTTCCTTGCCCAGAATTGCCGCTCCGCACATAATCCCGAGCGGAATCGAGGTGAGCACGAGAGGGAGGAACACCTTTGAGGGGCTCGTGATGCTAGATCAGTAAGATGCGTTTCCCATCTCACCACTCATAGGATGAATGATGACTATTCAACTATGATACAATGCCCACCAGACAGAGAGTGCGTGTGAGATACCTGAGCGATTTGCGTAAGTAGAAACCGCAGCTGCATCTGTTTTGTGCGTTTGCTGATAGAGGCTCCGAGTGCAACAAGTTTCGCTCGGATCTGATATTGTATTTACATAAATCTGCCCAAACCATTAGCTTCTACCTTGAAAGCACTGACTGCAAATAACACGTAGCTGACAAGAAACGACGGTATAACATCGAACAATGCGAGGTCGATTGCGTCGAAATGGTTCTCAAAGCACGACTTCAAAATTTAGAAGGAAAAATAGAGAGAACACCTCATCCTTGACGCGTAATCCATACAAGTGAACCTCGCTCAGATTCGTGTCGTGCAGTCGTTGCACACTCAACTCGAACTCATTGCGAAGCTCATCGGATGGCAGTAATTGGGGCATCATCACCTGCGATTTGATGTTTTACACTATTGATAAGATCTTCTCGTAATGTATCTTGGTGAGATCCCTCCCCACGTTGTTAGTAAACTCTCGGAACAAGTAATCGGCAAGAAAATAAAACACACCCAAGCAAGCAGGTTGAATGCGACTGGAATTGAATAGGCGAGAAACATCTTTGTCGGAGTACTGCGTTCATTACTGAAAAACGGTACACTTAGAAGAATAAAATGTGTAAAAAATTGCCCACTTTGACAGCGCAAGCCATTGCAGAATTGAAGGCGCCGGAAGCATCTATAACTGTGAACTAATTCAATTAGAAACAGTATCACAGACCTGCCACATCGTATGCACTTGTGCAATGAATGCCACACAAATCACATCATTGACCCATTTCGGAAAGTAGAACAGAACTGGACCGTACAATATCGCAATGAGGTTCCCGTCGATTATAGCTGGTAACTGAACTTGGGCCTTGGATTACATTATTCTTTGCACTAACGTCCACAGTAATCACAATCCAGAACGACGTGTAGAACGAAAGAATCGCCGTGACTATGCATGAATAGTAATAGAGACGGGCAGCTTGACCGATATTTGTGCGCGCAAGATAGAAAATGAGCACGAGGTTCAGTATCATGCCCGCAACTCCTAAAAAATGAGTTCTCTGCGCAGTAACGTTGTTAACTTACCTTCAATAGGAATGAGAACGCGAGCCACATCTATCCAGGGATTGCTCATCGTATTTGATAGGAAGAGGAAGAACGAGATCGGCTAATCCCTCGAAATACATCATTTTGCTCAGATCTCCCGCCCATTCTGACTCATCGCACGAGATTTGGTGTGAAAATATCATGAGAATAATGATTAAATTGTAATTATTCTTATGAACTGTCTGAACCAATCGCGTGGGAATGTCGTAAGCCGTGGGATCATGTGCATCAACATCTTGTCTCGCAAAATTGCATACATGAAAGTGAGTGAGATACACATCGCTTACATCATAGTACGTAGAAGCATTCGTAATAACAGGTGATGCATTGATGGACTCTCGTGATGAACAACTTCCGATCTGCTGCTTTCATAAACATGAACTACATCTTCAAAGAGCAAATTATGATCAGAAAACAACGATTAGATGGGCAGCTTTTGGGAGGGAAAAAAGTCTCCCTGCGATATTAACCCCAGTATGAACAGAACATAGATCTTTTCGAACTTTGCGATAATGTATGCGAAAAGAGAGGTTTCCCTGACAGATCATACTCTCATCTCGCTCCATCAAATTTGCATTATCATCCTCGGTTCTTTCGCGCTATTTCATGATTCCGCGCGCTAGATTGACGCTCATAGTTGATTCATGCGGTCGTTTTCCACACTCATTGTCCTGATTTCAGGGCTTGCACCGATGCGGGAATCACGCTACGATCTGCTCTGTGCATTCCTACTTGGGCTCGGACAACTATGCATGTTCACAGGTAGGATTTTCGTTTTCTTCTTGATCAATGTCAGACTCAGGATACGACACACAACTGACAATCGTCGAACCAGTTCTGCACTCCGTTCATGATCGTTCACCCTCTACTATTGACGCGCATGCCGGCTATTACGGGCTAGTCTGATCTCGAACTGATAACTTGACCTTCGATCGGTCTTTATCAGGTTATCATCCGCCTCACTCATTTTCACTGTTGGAAATCTCGCGGCCCCTTGGGCGCTAGGGATTCTGGGATCGAAAGTAAGATTCAAAAACGAAAGTCTGGGCCAATGTTCACTTTCAGTACGCGCTTCTACTCGGGTCGATGTTCTTCTCACTTCACATTGCCACCTTCTTCTTCATTCACTGGATTCCGTACTATGTCACTTCGGCACTTCTCGGATTAGGCTATGCTCGTGCGTTGTTCCCTCCGTAATCCAAAATGTCTGCCACTTCTAGTGTTTTATACGGGCCATGGAGGCTACACCACAGAACATTCGACAAAGACTACGATTGAGAGGAATTCTGCTCTCACTTGGGCGCTAGCTCAGTGCAGGTAGGTATGTTTCACAGCTGGAATGGCAGACCATTCTGCGGTAGGAAGAAAGAACTGATTAGAGAAAGCATTAACAAACGTTCAGCATGATCGTTGGTGGAGTTGTTATGTTCTTCACTGCGACCCCATCTGCATCCAGTGGCGATGTTCAAGGTTTCTCTAATTCGACCGAACTTGGTCGCAGCTATCGCGTGTACTCTCAAAGCGAGATTTGGTCCGAAGCTAACAAATCATAGTTGCTCAAATTATTCATTGAAGGTTGATGTACGGCGCTTTCCTGATCGTTACAGTTGCCTCAAATGTGATTTTTGCCTTTATTCCAACAAGGGCCGTCAAAGATTCGTTGGCTGAACTGAAGGACAGGAAGAACAGCGACGGATTTGGCACTCAGATGAGTGAGTTTGATGCACATACTCGTTCTCCTCCAAAGATATGTAACGCTCCTGCACTTTCGCGGACTGAAAATGGAATTAGTTTTTATGATTCCTCAAATTAAAAGGTTTTCAAAAAGGGTTGGTGGTGCTCGGAGAGGGGAAGGTTATGGAATTGTCCGGGAAAGTGCAGGAGTGCAAGATAATTTATGCAGAGCTGCGAATTCCAGAGAGAACAATCTCCTCGCTTGGCGAACCATACCTGCTACTCCTGATGCCACTAGGTTCATACATTGGACTGGCAGCAAGTTCGTTTTGCTCCTCAGTTCAGAATGATATTTGATCTCTTACAGGCCTCTGGATCTCAGTCTATCCGACGACGTTGATTTTCACGAAACAATTGTCGGGAAATGTTTATCTTCCAGCGTATTATTCGATTGTTTTCGGTGTGAGCGACATGCTCAGTGAGTTGCGACTGGCGATTTGAGCAGTGTACATACAAAGGAGAACGTATTGTAGTGGGCTTCGGCATAGGCGCTGTGAGTAAGCGTGTGCGGAACTTCTCTAAACTTCCCACGCTCGCGATAGGTGAGTTCGGATGGAAAGAATCTAACATGATCTTGATCTTTCTCACCACCATCAAGCATTCCAGGCGTCGTGAGTTTCTCACTTGGAATGGTACTTATGCTGCTGTCCACGCCGACTTGGGCTACCACAACTCCCACTGATGAAGAGACGCTGCTCATTGAACCAAAGTAAGAGCTCAAGCAAGTCTCTTGCTTCCAAACTTTCTTTTTCAGCATGTATGCGTCCCTGTTAATCGCTGTTCTCTTCGGCATCGGAGACAACTGTGTGAACACCTCACGAACAGTTATTTGTGCACTAATTCTCCCCGAGAAGCGAGCACAAGTCTTCTCCATTTCCAAGTTTCACCAGGTATATTCATATTTTGTTTCTGCGCAAAAAAAGAGTAAGAATGAAGCGTGGATAATAATGTACGCTTCCAGTCTTTTATGCTGGCTCTTGTCATGTTCCTGTCTCCTCTATTCTCAGTCTACATACATTTCGTACTGATGCTCACAGTCGGAATTGCCTCACGTGCGTTTCTATCTCAAATTTCTCTGATCGAAAACATAATTTCAGTTATTCTCTACCGACGCGTTATTAACGATGTTGATGCAGAAGAGAAACTGGTTAGTAATAAAAACTGTTATGTGTAGCTCATGAAAAATTGCTTTGCAGGCTGCCGAATACGCTAAACCAGTTCCGGAAATTGTTGCATAGCGACTTACAAAAAGCAGGAGCTTTTCGAAAAGATTGTTTGCTGAAATCGAGCGTTGTTAATGTGTGTTCAAATGCGATTAAAAATTCTTTCTCAAGCTCTGCACGAGTAAAGTATTTCCACACCTATTCGCAAAATTGAATTCTCAGAAAGCCATCTTTTTTTAACATGAATAATGTCGTTGTTCATCAGCTCTCACCAATTATGAAGCACATTGAGTGTACTGACCAGTCATCGACAACAAATATGTGTAAATACATTTCATGTAGGAAGTAGTGATCACGCGAACTATACGATAATTTAAGCAATCAGAGTGAAATGTTTTCCTCAACATAACACTCGTCGCTCTGTTTCTTCGCTCCACGTGAGCAACTATTTCTCCTGAATGAACCAGCTGCCTGGTCATGCCATCGTTTCATTCTATTCCTAATTCCAGGGTTAGTCATGCAGGAGTCACGGTACGATCTGCTCTGTGCATTCCTTCTCGGCCTGGGGCAGTTGTGCATGTTTGCTGGTAATTTGCAATATTCATCCCCTTAATGCTCTCCCGCTTACGGCACAGGTTACGACACGCAAACTACAATCGTGGAGCCTGTGCTGCACTCAGTTCACGATCGATCGCCTTCAACTATCGACGCGCATGCGGGCTACTATGGGTAAATTGCCTCGCCAGCCCCATTTTCATTGCGAAAGAGCATCAGGCGATATTGAAAATCGCATGCAACTTGAGTTGTTAGGGAGACCCATTTGGAGTATCGTCATGCCTTGGCTGATCATTATCAGGTTATCAACCGTCCAACTCATTTTCACAGTAGCCAACCTTGCGGCGCCTTGGGCGCTCGGTATTCTTGGATCGAAGGTGAGACCGGATTAAAAAAAAACGGATTTTCTCAAAAACGCGTTCAGTATGCACTTCTACTCGGATCCTTGTTCTTCATACTTCATATTGCGACCTTCTTTTTCATCCATTGGATTCCGTACTATGTTACGTCTGCTCTGCTTGGATTCGGATGGGCATGTGAGATCTTCGCCTGTTTCTTTCACATTTTCACTATTTTTGCAGTGTTCTACGCGGGTCACGGCGGCTATACGACGGAACACTCTACAAAAACGACGATTGAGCGTAACTCCGCTCTAACTTGGGCATTGTCAATGTGCAGGCTAGTCGGTTATCTCCACTTGTAGGATGTTGCTCATCAATTCAGTATGATCGTTGGCGGTGTTGTTATGCTCTTCACGGTTCCACATTCTGCATCTAATGTGGTTTTTACTGTTCCAAACTCAACTAATGTTGCTCGAAGCTACCGCGAGTATTCCGATAGTGAGATAAGGTCTTATCAAAATTCAGTTTCAGGAAATAATCACTGCTATTTCAGGCTACTGTATGGTGCGTTTCTGGTTGTGACAATAACTTCAAATGTGATTTTCGCGTTAATTCCTACTAGAGCTGTGAAAGACTCCTTAGCGAAACTGAAGGACAAGAAAAGCGGCGATGGATTCGGGATCGAGTTCAGTATGTTTGCTGCACTTCTTTCCACCTTTCTTGATTACTTCCTTCAGAAAGAACCGTCTCATCTCTTGGCGATCGATACCTACTGCTGCTGAGCCCGCTGTTTGCCTACACTGGCCTAGCTGCTTGTATGTCTTGGATTTCTTACGTTAGGGAGAATTGATTTCTGACAGGTGTCTGGATATCAGTCTACCCAACGACTCTGATATTCTCAAAGAAGTTATCGAAACACGTTTACCTTCCCGCTTACTATTCGCTCGTGTTTGGTTTGAGTGACATGATAAGTAAGCCATAATAACACACAAAAAAATTTACCAAAACACGTATTTCAGCGGGCTTCGCAATTGGCGCGGTGTGTAAGCGTGTGCGCAACTTCTCAAAACATCGCGCACTGGCAATTGGTGAGATCAGATATTAAGAGCCTTTAATGCAATCATCACATTTATCTTGAAATAAATCTAGGTTACGTGAGCTTCTCACTAGGAATGATTCTTTTTCTACTGTCAACGCCAACCTGGGCCACTTCCAGCCCTACTGATCAAGAGACGTTGCTCTTAGAGCCAAAGTATCGCGGAGGAATTAATAGAACATTAATGCTTTTCTTGAAGCATGCATCTGTCCCTGTTCATAGCCGTTCTCTTTGGAATCGGCGATAATTGCGTTAATACTTCACGAACCGTAATCTGCGCACTGATTCTCCCAGAGAAGCGAGCGCAAATCTTCTCCATCTCCAAGTTTCATCAGGTATTATCATACTCTGTTTTCCCCTAATATCTTCTGTCTTCAGTCAATCATGGGAGCGTTGATTATGTTCCTTTCACCACTGTTCTCGGTTTATGTGTATTTCACTCTGATGATTGGTTTCGGCATAATCTCATGTGAGAGGGACATTTTGTTCGAGTCAGTACAATGCTTTCAGTTATTCTCAACCGAATCGTGATCAACGAAGTCGACGCCCAAGAGAAGCTGGTGAGGAAAAGTAGTGAACTACTGTAAAACAACTTGCTTATTTGCAGGCTGAACACGACAATCCACCTCTATAAATTTCAGCTAAAATTATGGAAGATAATCGTAGACATAAAATTTAGCAGATTTCTTTTCAAAAATAGAGCAAATAATCTCTTTTCACAAGATTTCACCTTTGTTTGGTTTGTGATGACTCAAACAAACACACGAAAATTTGAACGCCTATCTCGTATGACCTACAAGGGAAATCAACGAGATCAAGAACATGGTATATTGGATCGGACACAATCAGCGGGCACAATTAGCTCTACTTTTTGTCGAGAATTGTGATGTGAATGTTGTTGACTTCACCGTTCTCAGTGATCAGAGATGGTTCGAACAGAAGTAAACGCGTTGTTTGCACGCTGAGTGTTGTTCGCAGATCTTTTGTTCTGTGACGCTTTCTACGGTTTATTTTCCTGAAGGATTTTTGGAAAACGACCGACTCTATCTTTTCTAATAGAACTCTGCTGCCTGAGGATATCGGTGAAAGTGGGCAGCGAGCGGCCATACCACAGCGAGGATTCACAATTTCAGAGCATGAGAATACAAGACAACAAACAACGAGGGGGGAAAGCAATGATCCAGTGGAGAATGAGTGGGAGAAGATTATCTAAAGATATCCAATCATTGTTCATTCTCTCACCTGTTCGCAAATATTATGCTCTGTCAGCACGACATGGCGTTATCTTATCTCTCATATAAAAGGCATCGCCAAGAGTGCGAATTCATTAGCTCACTATACGAATTAGCTTCGTCTTTCTACTGATTATCTGTCTACTGGTTGTCCAAGCTGTAAGTGTGAATAGTAATTATAATTTAAGTTGAACAAAACTTCAGGCGGACAAAAACAATTACCGGCCACCTCTGAACAATCGCAAACCTCCCTCTTCTACTGGTCCTAAGAATCCTTTTTCACGCACCATTTCTAAAATCGCTCCATATCTGCGCTACCTTCGCCGAGGCAAATGATCGCTGCACAACCTCTGGTAATTGGCAACAACTTCCTGTCTGAGTTGAGGCAAAACTTACCCTTCACTGCAGTATCAACGGAATTGTGCATCTACGGATACTGACTTTCCTCCAAAGTTCAATATTTCATAATATCCCCAATTTTAAATGATTCCGATTAAGCATCGCTGATACACTTGCAACAATTGCACGAGAAATATGTTTTTATTCAGAAAGCTGACATGAATGCACATTTTAAAAATCAAAATTATATTAGTGGGAAATTTGTCTACTCCTCTGTTTGATCGTTGTTCTGATCTCCACGTCATCTCTTAACTATGTTTGTATGCTGAAGCACTCAACAGATCAAACTGCACACACTCAAGAAAAGAGCAGAGTATGGCTAGACAACTCCTCTCTCTGACAGTTGTCCTAGACCTCCGTTCGCAAATATTGTTGGCGCATCGACTCCCACTGGAGGGCATATAAGGCGGGACTCCACGAGCGCTTCTACATGAGCGCCATGCGAATTACTCTTTTAGTTCTGCTGCTTGTTTCTCTACTGACAGGGGCCGCTGCATGGAGACCGGATGCGCGGCCTGGCATTGGAATGCCTGGTCCGTTCCCTCGTCCCATTCCAAATCGACCTCGTCCCATAGGCAAATGAACCTGCGTGAGACGGTAAGTGTGTAAATACGGAAAGAATATTCAATAATATTTGCAGTGTCGACAACATCTGTGCCAACTCGTGCTGAATTGTACATCACACCAACTACCCACGATATACTTTCCATCATCAGAATATTGCACACGATAAACTATTTCTGATGTATTGATGTGAATCAGTGTGTGAAACGGATGCGAAACGCCCGAAATATACCCCTGTGACGATAGATGCCATGGGGCAAAGAAAAGAATGCCGAAGGACCAATTGAAAAGGAGTTCTTGTGCCCTACCCTCGTCTCGGAATTGTTCCAAATCAATTACAGAAACGCAAACATCGGTCATGAAGTGACCTGGATGACGACAGGTGCAATGTCGGGTCGGATTACTCATAGGTGGATAGTTCGGAGTAGTATTCAGACTGTCATAAACCGATCAATCATTCACAGTGGATGAAGGCTATTTGTCCGATCCGTCAGAACGTCAGAAACATGCTTATCAGAACGATTTTTATCGATTATCGTTACTTTTAGCTATCCGATCTTTCATCAGGGTGAACCTGCGTTGAGTTGATAAGCGCTAAAAACAAAGGAAACCGATACTTCTTTGCTTCGTGGTACAAGATAATAGTCCTTCTGAGGATCCAATATAGTATTCATTTGGGGTCTGAAAGTGTACAAAGATGAAGAAACAAGATTAAGAATTAGATATAGCGAACCTTATTCACTTCCTTCTCCAACCGCATTTTTAAATCCGTTATCGTTGGCCTGTGCTCAGGCTCACGTTTCCAACACTCGTTCATAATTTCGAAGCTGTAGATATCATTGCTACAAGGTTTTTAGCGCCTATAGCTCTCACACAGAATCGGGGCAGTTGTCCGGCCTCTGCATACGCTCGCCCGCCTCGAGTCGAGGAAGGACCTGAGTTTTTCCGTAAGATAGTAATCATGCAACACATTATTCAAATTATAAAAAAAGTGTGGATACTTCTCTAGTTTCCCGGAAAAAGTGTCTAACCTTTATAAATCCCCAAAGACGAACCCTGCGCTTGTAAGTGCCATACTTGGAATTAGTGAAACTCATCCATTCTTCCGGAGAACTAGGCATGTATCAAAATTTGCCCAAACCTCAGCATGTTCCCATTCGGGATACGGCGTTCCACCAAGCGTGATTATCTCGAAGAGAAGAATGCCGAATGGCCATCTGAGGAGTTAAGATATGTTCTGAGTGATTTGCTCTAGTCATAGCCGAGCAGGCTCAAGTTACATGATCATTGCAAGACAGCAAAGGTTATGGCACGGACCGGGGATCGAACCCGGGGCTTCCGCTTACCGGGCAGGTGTTCTACCACTGAACTACCCGTACCACCGATGCGCTTGCTCGCTGAGTGAATGATACTCTCAATTGG